>CAUYLG010019691.1:0-24454 GCA_963573385.1 Cacajao melanocephalus
TTGATGGACATTTGGGTTGGTTCCAGGTCTTTGCTATTGTAAACAGTGCCACAGTGAACATACATGTGCATGTGTCTTTAATAGAACAATTATAATTCTTTGGGTATATACCCAGTAAAGGGATTGCTGGGTCAAATGGTATTTCTATTTCTAGGTCCTTGAGGAATTGCCACACTGTCTTCCACAATGGTTGCACTAATTTGCACTCCTATCAACAGAAGCAGTCTTATAATGTGGGAAAGTGATTTTAAGTTGGCCTGGGTGATATACGTTGAGTTGTGGCACTAGACAACAGAAGGCTCAGCTGGATTATGCAGGAAGAAATTTAGGGACAGCAGCTAAGTAATGTGCTCAAGGTTAAACAATTACTGTGGAGTTGAAACAGAATTTGAACTTAGGTGGCTGACTTCAAACCCTAGATTCTATTTTATTTTTTGAGACAGTGTTTTGCTTTGTCACCCAGGCTGGAAGTGCACTGGTGCAAACAGAGCTCACTGTAGCCTCAACCTCCTGGGCTTAAGTGCTCCACCTGCCTCAGCTCCCCAAGTAGCTGGGACTGCAGGTGCATGCCACCATGCCGAGATAATTTTTATATTTTTATGTAGAGATGGGTTTCACCATGTTGCCCAGGCTAGTCTCAAACTCCTAAGTTCAAGAGATCTGCCAGCCTTAGCCTCCAAAAGTGTTAGGATTACAGGTGTGAACCACCGCACCCGGCCCAAACCCAACTCCTAAAAATTACATTATGCAAAGAATAATAACAATGTGTAACTTAACAATATGTTGTCAAGTTAAAAAAATTCAAGTTTTGAACACTAAGATCTACCTTTTATAAATGAATTGCATGTATATGCCTGAAAAGATTGGGTAGATATACACAAAAATATTAACAATAATAATCTCTGGACAGTTTGATTTGAAGCAATTTTTAAAATTCTGTCTTTTCCTCTTTATGCTTTTAATTTTTAACAAAACAGGGTCTTTTAAAAATCATTTATATGCTGAATGAAAATATTTTCCAACCTAGAATTATATGCCAAGAAAAAAATATCTTTTCAGAATGAGGGCAAAATACATTTTTCATAAATACCAACACAGAATTCATTACCAATAGACATTCACAAATCAACATTCTAAAATATATACACATATATATACACAAATATGTATGACAGAAGTCAAATGGTACTTGAGAGAAATTCTGAGCTTCCAGAATTCTGAGATTCCGAGCTTCCAGAATTCTGAGATTCCAGAAGAATGAAAAGCAAAATAAAATGGTTAATATGTGGATAAGTCTAAAGAAACATGAAATCTATAAATCAATATGACAATATCTGTGAGGCTAAATGGAGGAAACAGAAGACTTTTAAAATCTAACATAAATTATCTACCCAAAATGCAAATAATATTGTAAATGGATCTGTAGAAATGTTATCCGTGGATAGAAGAATACTATCTTGTGGAGTTAACCATTTCACTTCACTTGTCTCAGAGAAGTTCCAATAAATATCTCATTTTTTTTTTTTTGGTTGGGGTAGAGGGAAGTGTGTTGATAAGCTGATTCTAAAGTTTAAATACAAATACAGAGAGACATTCTTGAATTAGAAAATAGTGTGGTAAATTTTGCCTACTAGATATGAATAGTCATTATAAAGTTAGAGTTTTAGTCAAAATGCTAGATGTTGGCACAAGAATAGACAAATACACCAATGGCACAGAATAAAAATCCTGGAAACAGACATGTACATAATCAGACAGTTTTCTAGCTACATCTGTCTGTAACAGATGAGTGAAGATAGATGTTTTAAATATATGTTTCTGCCACAGTGAGTTATCTAGGTGGGGGAAAATTGGATCCATAGCTCACATCAGACAGAAAAAATCAATTGCATGGGTGTTAATAACCTAAATATAAAAAGGAAAACTCTGAAAGTTTCAGAAAATAACAAAGGGAATATTGTCATAAGGATTTTAAAAAGCGACAGTTTACCTAATTCAAAATATAAGACTTGATATTACACAGAAAAGGAAAATCAAATGTTTAATAAATATATGAAAAGATACTCAACTTTGGTAGTGATCAGAGGTGTCGTAAAGAATTTGACTTTGCCTCAAATGAAGCCTGGTCTTTGGCCTCAGCTTCTGGGAGGTAACCTCTAAGCTCCTGAAATGTCATACCTAAGAGGAGTTCTGGCTGGAGACCTTGTGTCACACTGGATAGTTTGACAATGTAATTTACAGTGAGTGCTGGCCACAACAAATAGTAACAGTAGGATTTAGGGTGAGAATCCCAGGCCAAGCCCGATGGTAAATATATGACTTAGAGTGAGGGCTTTGAGTCATAAAGCTCAATTTGGAGAAGGTGGAAATGAGAAGTACATCACTTCTACATGGTGGAGCTCCATTATATACACTAGACACCCAGGGTCAGGTGAGCTTCCTTGGTTAGCAAAATTCCATGTGTATTGTCACATATCTATGCCAGGAAAGTAAGGAGAGGAGAGCAGAAGCTCTGTGTTTGATACTTTTTCCATGGATTTTCTGTCCTATGTGCTTCCTTCCTTTGATGATCTTAATCTGTATCCTTCCTCTGTAATAAGCCATACTAGCAGAACAGCTTTCAACGGGTTCTGTAAGTGTTTCTAAAGAATTGTCGACGCTGAGGGTGGTTTGGGGAACCCCCAAACTTATGTTGATGTCAGAAGTCGGAACAGTCTTATGTGGCCTAGGCTCCCTCTAACTACATAGTTATGTAACCTCAACATTATGAAATTGAAATGTAAAACCACAAGAATATTTACTACACATCAATTTGCTTGGCAGAAATTTATATACTAACTTTGGTTGAAAATTGTCACTAATTTGGAAAACAGGGATTTAGTGAAGTTGAAGATAAATCTGGATTGTGAGTTACAGCTATAGCAGAGGAAGTTGGTTGTTGAAGATCTTGGAGTAGAACTCAAGGGGTATGCTTTATGCACTTTTTTCTTTAAGAACATTTTATATCACAGTGTAAATACAAGAACTGAAATAAAATTTATGAAGACTATATGTAATAACACCACAATGTTGATAGTGAGGTATTAGATCATTTAAAAATCTTTCTTCGTCCTTTTCAATTTTTTTGCTATTAAGTTTTATTATTGTTAAAGTAAAAAGAATAAGAGACTTTTTAATAAATAAATTAAAAATGTATGGAAAATGTGGTGTAAGTGTTAGCAAGGAATTGATACAATAACGTCAGAGAAGAGGGAACGCTGGCTACTCACAGTGTCCAGTTGAAGAAACAGTAGTTCAAGCTGTGGTCACCAGCTTTTATGCCAGAAAAACAGCTTTGTGAGTGCTACCAAAGTTGACTTATTGGTTGAGGACTGATGAGTAACTGGCATGGAGCTTGAAATTATGTGTTTACTTTTATAATTGGGATATTGCTACCAGTCAGAATGTTTCCTTCCCTGACTATAGGAACATGGGCAGCTCAATTTAATCAAAAACTAGTTTTGTAATGCACTCTGTAGACTGTGGCAAAGCAGGATGATCAAGACCTCTCCAAGCAGTCACCTGATTCTCAGCCTTCCAGATATAGGTTGTCACTGCTTTAGAGAATCTGGGATAGGACTGGAAGTGGTGGCTCACACTTGTAATCCCAGCACTTTGGGAAGTCGAGGCAGGGGGATCACCTGAGGTTAGGAGTTCAAGACCAGCCTGGCCAACATGGTCAAACCTCATCTCTACTAAAAACATAAAAATTAGCCAGTGTGGTGGTGCGCGTGTGTAGTCCCAGATGCTTGGGAGGCTGAGGTAGGAGAATCGCCTGAAGCTGGGAGTCAGAGGTTGCCGTGAGCCAATTGCACCACTGTACTCCAGCCTAAGCAACAGAGAGATTTTCTTTTAAAAAAAAAAAAAAAAAAAGGAAGAAGTGGGTGGGGGAATTGGGGAGGGATAGCATTAGGAGAATTACCTAATGTAGATGATGGGGTGATGGATGCAGCAAACCATCACCATGACACATGTGTACCTATGTAACAAACCCTGCGCATGTACCTCAGAACTTAAAGTATAATAAATAAATTTAAGAAAAAAGAAAAAAAGTGAAAGAATCTGGGATAAACCTTGCCAAATACCTATTTCCTGAACCCATGTTTATAAGGTCTTATGTAAAATCCACCTAATCACAATGACCTTTATTCTTTTTCTTTTAGGTATCTTCTTCCCATTGATTAAATGAAAGTTGTCTTTCAAATTCTAATGGGCAAGATTAGATTTGTAAGCTTTAGTCTTCCTGCTTTGTCCTAGGCAACATCCCTTCTTGTTAGGAGGCTCCTGAAGATGATCAATTTCATCCATTGCACTAATTTCAGGAAGTTAACTCTCAAAGGGCCAGGTCCTGTTCATTTTGTTTGATATGCAAAATGAATTTTTAAATATAAGTGCTATTTAAAAATTCTCATTTAACAACAAGGTAGAATAAAGCATTTGCTCATTAAAATTCCTTCTCCCTAAATAGGATTTATTACTGAATGAGAAAGATGGACCCGTTGTTATTATTTCTGCTCCATTTTCTTGTAAAGAATGTATTTTTTTGTGTTAGCAAAAAAAAAAAAAAAAAAAAAAAAAAAAAGTATAACTTGGTTTCCTTGCAGCTTTTTTTTGCCACTGAAATATTTTCTAGGGTACACTAATATGAAGATTTTTTCAGCAATTTACAGAAATGGTGCTTTTGAGCATTCATTTTCTCTTTTACTACTCAAAGGAAACCATGGGAACACAGCATCCAATTTTGTTTGACAGGAGACTGGTTAGCAGACCGCATGTGGTGTTTTTGTTTTGTTCTATAGTTGTTTCCACTGTGTCGTGTAATTCATCACAAGGATTTTGAGAATGGAAACTGTCACTAACCAAATATACAAAATTAATGAGTAGTTTATACCATTACAAAGGGTAGGTAGTGAACTGTCAAGCAGAACAAAAGCAACAAGAATCCCTGGGCATAAAGCCATTTCTACTTAATGAAGTTCAGGTTGCTATGTGTAATACGAAGTTGTCAGGTCATTGATAATTACCTTGCTTAATTTTTCAATCTTTGAAAATCAGAAGTGATCCACTTGCACCCACTTTACATAACCTATCAGTTAAGGGTAATCATATGTTTAAAGCAACTAAGAAAAACAGTAGCATATACAACTATCAGTGTTTTCAGAGCAATTTTGGAATGAACTTCTAACTAGCTCCCAGATTCCTTTTCAGTGAGTCCTGTGCTCCTGTGGCAACATATACAACATAAACCCTGGTATTGTTTTTATATGCTTTGAAGCCAGTTCACTGTGTTTCAAAAAAATCGAAGGGGCTTAGTTACAGATGTCTCGCACATAGCTCATTTTAACCAAGACATACAAACAGAAGGAGAGAAACAATAACCAGAGATCCTTGAACACCGGACTCCCTCTTAACTAATTGCAACATTTCATACTCCTCTCCCAGCTGCATCAGCCATCCATTACCAAGACAACTACAGGTGTTCCCAATGTAAAGTCAGCTTACCTCTAAGTTGTGTACTTTGAATTCAGAAATGTTTGCACTCAAAGACATCTCTTTATATACAGTTCACAGCTTTTGGTTTCTTGTAACTTGAAACTACTAGCCATGGCCAGTGAAAGATTTGAGCGTCAGCTGTTTACCTTGGCATGAAAGATGCTTCTTGAGCCTTTCCTCATGTCTAGAATTAATGCATCTAATTACTAAAATTCTACGTATCAATTACCGAAACATTTTCAGATAAGAGGAACACAGGGCATAGCACCTGTTGAAAATATAAGAAATGTAGGATGACATTTGGGCCAAGTATTTCCCTTCTAGACAACCCCCTACCCTGCTCTTTCTGGAGGAGACTGACTCTGTCACTTGTTCTTCTCTGGCTACTAGCTTTCAGTTGGGTTTGGCTGTAGTGAGTTTCAGCAGGAAATAGAGAAGGGCAATCGTGAAGTTCAGCATTTATTCTCCTGACTCTTTCTCTTAGGTCAGTCATATCTCTTAATGAAAGATTACTGTTCCTTTCCTGGTGGTCTGTTCTGCACGCATTTCTCCTCTTCCTGAGTTTGATAACTTCTATCACCTTCATCTCCTGGGCCAAGCTCTGCTACTGTTAGCTTCAGGTCTCTATTGTCCCTTGCAGATTTTTTTTTAACCCTATCACACTTTGTCCCTTTTTAGTAAAGACTTCTTGAATTATCTCATATTGAGCATGCAATCTTTTTACTGTTGAGACTGAGCGAAACACCAAAAAATAGCAATAATGCTTAATTCTAAAGAACAAAATAGAAGAGTAAGAACAGTCCGAAGTCCAAACTCTTGTTTCTTAATAAGAAATCCCAAAAATTATCTCCAATTTCACCTAGATCTACTTTACAGACAACTAATAAAAGTGAAAATTAAAAACAAGGGAAGGGTAAAAAAAACCCCAAAAATCCCGAACTATAAACATGTATAGAATTCCCTTTCTCCCAGGACTCTCCAGAGTTCTGCATTTTTCTGTTCAGAACTGGACCTGGTGCCCTTGTGAACTTCACCTTCACTGCTTTCCTTGATTAGATTCACTGCTTCCCCTATTTTATGTCTCTGGTCTTTGACTACTTTTGTTTTGTTTGGCTGTGACATGATGAGAAGACAGGTTTCTTGAGACTCTGGAAAGTTGAACAG
This sequence comes from Cacajao melanocephalus, assembly GCA_963573385.1. Lineage (NCBI taxonomy): Eukaryota > Metazoa > Chordata > Mammalia > Primates > Pitheciidae > Cacajao > Cacajao melanocephalus. The sequence continues at coordinate 6,697 of CAUYLG010019691.1, forward strand.
TAATATTTTTCAGATATACCTGGGCACTTACTCTGCTTGTCTCTGAGGAATAAAAAAAAAAATCTTATACTAAGTTTGGTTCAAAATCCAAAAAAGCATCATTTTTCTAAAGACCTCTTTGAGTAGAAGAGCATAAATGGTGAGGTTAAGTTCTGGTTTGAAAATGAAATCATAATATAAAAGAACAGTAGCTTAGCAGGAATTCTGTGTTTCTTTCACCTGCAGCCCTGTGCCCCATAGGGATAAGGGTTCAGAGGCCACACAAAGAAACATGCTCCACCTGCTCTGTGTGGATACTTCTGTTAAATTGTTTGCCACAGAAATGAGAAATTTACAGCTGGCCTATGTTTGTGGTTTATTTCTGTTGATCCTTAACCCATACTTCAATTGCAGCTGTAATGCCCATACTTCATAAGGAACTTCTAAGAGAAGGTGTATGAAAAATTAACTTTTTGAGGCTTTGCACATCTAAAAATGCTTTTATAGTTGATTGATATCATTTCTAAATATTGAATTTTAAATTTCCTCGGTATTTTAAAGCTAATTTCTCCATTTTTTTGAGATGGTATTTTTGATGAGATAGTGGATGTCAGTCTTATTCTCAGTCTTTTGTAGAAGTTATTAACATATTTTCTTTATTCTTTGTTCTTAGTGTTATTTGAAATTTTATGAACTCGTATCAAGGTTTGTTCTTTTTTAATGGTCCATTTGAGTTTAAAGGCTTGTCTTTCTTTAGTGCTGGGAAATAATCCTTTATTATTCCTTTATTTTCTTCTGTCAGTTTTTCTCTTTTTGGAACTTCTGTAAGATAAAGTGTTGAACTTTTTGGATTAATCCTTTATGTATTTTCTCATATTTTCTATCTTTGTCTTTTTCATGTATGCTCTGGGAGATTTCCTTGTTTTTTTTTCTAGCCTCTCTTGACATTTAAAATTTTAGGTATTATATTTTTACTCTCTTGGAATTCTTTCCTATTATATAATTATTCCCTCTTCCTAGCATCTCATTCTTGATTTATGGAAGTAATATTTTCTCAAACTTCTCTAAGAATATTAATTATATTCTTTATCTCTTTTTCTCTTTCTCTGTTTAGCTTGTGATGAGTTTTCATTTGTTTATCTTTGTTTATCGCTGTATTTAATGCTTTCGGTTCTCCTCATATATAAATGATTCTTCCTTGTTCATTTATATTTTAAAAAGAAAGAAGTTTAGGAGGGTAGGGATCTTTCTCTCTCTCTCACTCTCTCTATATATATGTATGTATGTGTGTGTATGTATATATAGGTGTGTATATGTGTATATATATGTGTGTATGTGTGTGTGAGAGAGAGAGAAATTGAGTATATACATCTACACTCACAAATGTACATAGACACTGTATATAGGATTCATATTTTTTTTGTTTGTTTTACCTGAGGTGGAATTTTGACTGTGAACTCTGTATGTGGCTTAAGTGGGGCATGAGAGCAATCGAGCATTGCATTCAGGTTGACCAAATATGGGTTCCTAAATGCCAGAATACGTAGAGCTTCATGTTGGGATGCCAATGTTTACACTGGAAGCCTTAGAGTTATTTAGAGGATTTTCTGCATTTCTTTTCTTTTCTTTTTTTTTTTTTTTTGGAGACAGAGTCTCACTCTGTCACCCAGGCTGGAGTGCAGTAGCATGATCTTGGCTCATTGCAACCTCCGCCTGCCGGGTTCAAGCAATTCTCCTGCCTCGGCCTCCTGAGTAGCTGGGACTACAGGCACATGCCACCACGCCCTGCTAATTTTTGTATTTTCAGTAGAGATGGGGTTTCACTATGCTGGCCAGTGCTGGTCTCAAACTCCTGACCTCAAGTGATCCTCCTGCCTTGGCCTCCCAAAGTGCTGGGATTACAGGCGCAAGCCACTGCGCTTGACCAGTTTTCTGTATTTCTTTAAAATAAACCCTGTGCTCTTTGCCTGGTGGTATCTAGATGACTCTTAGTGGAAATTCTGAGAGCTGGGAGAGCCTTTCTCTTTAGATCTTTCCTGATGTCTGCACAGTGCCCTAACCCAGACTTTGACTAGATGATTCCTTAGCACCTGTGTTTCCAGATGCAGTTATTACATATTATTGTCATTATTTGCTAATGTGTCTCTTTCCTGCATTAGCCTATCAACTGTTGATCATGGCAAGGGTCATGTGTTAGTAATCACTCTATCATCTATGTTTTTATAGCTGTAGTGTTAGAAACAAAATTCTGTGACATTAAAGGCACTTTTCATTGTTACTTGTATAGATATTTTACCATGCCAATTAATATTTAGTAAGACATCTAAATTATATTTTGTTCCTTAATGATTTCCCTTGTATTATATTTTCAGAGTTCAACATCTTAAGTATTATTTAGAATTTATAGATTTTTTAATATGTGAGTTCAATTTTTATGGCTTATTTGGTACATTTCATTTGTGATCATCTTTGGGTGGGAAAATCATATTAAATATAGTTTTCTCATTTTTTATTAAAAAGAAAAAACTATAAATTATTTTTGTAATATTAAGACCTAGATGTAAGAGTACAGGATTCCTCTGGGGAATTTTTAGTCTTGATATGGCAAACACAGAACTAAACTAAATAAAACCTCCTGCTTTGATGCAGACAGTGCACTCAAGAAGCAGCCTATGGCTATCACTACACACTTTCTGGGCAGCCTACCTCCCTTTACTGATAGCCATACTTGCTCTAGTACTGGAGCTGGGTTGGCCAAAGCTTTGTGACACATAAATTTTATTTCAGCTTTTTCCTATGCCATATGCGACTTTCTTTCTTTTCCTTTCATAGATTTTGATCTCTAAACTCATATTTTACTCCAAACTCCATTTCAGCCCCTGCTTCTGGAGAATACCACGGGTGACACTGAGAGTCTCTAGATTATAATTCCTACTGTACTACAGTATAATGAGCTTAGACTTCTTTACTTCTTATTGTATAAACATATTTTTCTGCTAATCATAAGAGATTTTTATATATTTTAGGTAAAAAAAAATCAAGATAGTATTGTGTTAACAGACATCAAGGACAATTTGGCTCTTTTCCCCCTTAACATTCTAATCCCCGTATAGACTCTGCCTTTGTTTACACCTGGCAGACCAGTTCTACTCATAGCTGAGAGGATGTGCTCTTAGTCATTGAATGGTTTACATATAGTTGTCTTGTTTTCCTATCAAGTACTGAATATATAGTCCATGTGTCTTTCATCATCCCTTTTATTAGCCACAGAATAGCTGTTTGTTCAGTAGTCTGTCTCACTCTGAACGTGGATGCTTATTTTGTCATCATTTGAGTCATGATTCTATCGTAAATAATTGAAGTTAACAGACCCAATAAGTGAGCTGGTACTTTTTCATGATGTTGATTCATATTGAAGTTTGTTATTTTATTATTGGTAGAATATATATTTTTTTGCTTTTGAAACTTCTTGAAATGTATACACACACACACACACACACACACACACACATACAGAAACTGTTTGCCAAATTTTTATGCATAAGGAAGAGCTCATAAGAGTCTGATAGAAAGCCTATACATCTAAAAAGAACTAACAAATTGCAAAGTGCCTGCAAAGAACAACTTCTGCTCCACTCTCAATTCCCTGAGCGCTCTTGTGATGGGGATTCTGTTTCATTGTAATCCATCCATGTCCTTATGCTTGAATTCCTGAGACTTATCTAGAATTCAAGAGATAAAGTAAAATCTTCTTTGTGTTTTTTTCTCTCTTTTGTGGGTTTGTTTCTGTGCCTTGATTCATTTTGTGGTGTGTGTGCTTTTTTGAACAAAGCAGAACAAAACACATAAACATTATTTGAACAAAAGCCACGTCCCATAAAGGGTATTAGTTATTAACTTCCACATTTTTGTTACAAAAAAAAGTTTATATAATTGAGAGATTGATAATTATAATATAGCTATATTTAGGTAAAATTATTTTTCTGCTTTGTTTATTGAAATAAAAAATATCTAAATTTATCTTTGCCAATAATTGTGGTTTTGCAATCAGCTAACTAAGGTCTAGCTATTTCTAATAAAAAGACAAATAGGAGTCTAAATTTTTCATCATTGTAGTACAGAAGCATTTAAAAGAAATACTCCATGTACTAAATAGAATATAGACCTAAAGATCCTTATGGGTCATAAAATGTGATTCCTAAATTAAGTGAGTGCTTTACCTGCTGAACCAGAATGTTTTAAAGCCAATCTACTTTGCTTTCAGTTTTCTTTCTGCACTCCTAATGTTAAAGGTTATTTTTTCTTTCTAGCTATGAAATCTGTTACTCCCTGAGGATGGCAAGGAATATGCTATGTTCAGCACAATTGTATTCAACAGCACCATTTTTTTTCTTCATGATGGCATATCTACTTTTCCTATGTTATCCTACGGAGAAGCCATCATAGGAAATTTGAAATAGCAATAGAAAAGCATATAGTAGTCCACCTAAAATCACAGCAAAGATAGAAACCTGAAGGGATATGGACTGCAAAATTAAGTAACTTCCTGTAGATGTTTGCATTTGAGGCATTACTTTAAGAAAGTTGGAGCCATAGCATATCTCAAGTTCCTTTATATATTGATCAGCAAAATTTAACAGTTACAAAAGGTAATTTTTGATCATGAAAAAGCCTAAATGTTTATGAACTAGTTGTTCACTTTCACTATCACTCCTAGAAAACTGGCCAATTATACACTGATTGGAGAAGGCTGTGGTGGAAGTCCGTGAGGGAATATTCTAACACCTCCTTAATCTGTGAACCCAGAGCAATGGGAGGAAAGGTGAACTAGAGATTTCTTATGGCTCTAATATGGGCAAGGTAGTCTCATTGGTTAGACATATACTTTAAGAGGCTGATTAACTTATATTTGATTACGTTCTGAGCAATTCAAGTAACTATCACTGGTGAAAATGATGATGCCAAATTAAGGAACAGAGAACAGAAGTTGCCTCACTTATTCCCATCATATAAATAAACAGCAGAGATTTCCTCACTTATTTTAATCAAACAAACATGGATATAGCACTATTGTCTACATATACCTAAAGTTATAACAGTAGCATAAAAAGTACTTACAAGTAAATTTAACCAAATAAAAAGGGAGGTGGAGGTTTCAGTGAACTGAGATCGTGCCATTGCACTCCAGTCTGGGCATCAAGAATAAAACTCTGTCTCAAAGAAAGTATACAGTGGACTATTAAACACTGATGAAAGATATTAAAGCAAACACAAATAAGTGGAAATATATTCCTTGCTTATGGATTGGAAGAATAAACATTTTTAAAATGTCCATAATGCCCTATGTGATTACATACTCAATGCAATACCTATCAAAATCTGAATGCTATTTTTTTACAGAAATAGGCAAAAATCATAAAATTCATAAGGAGTCACAATACCCTGAAAATAGCCAAGGCAATTTTGAATAAAAAAGCAAAGTGGTAAGTGTCACACTTCCTGATTTCAAAAGGTAGTACATAGATACAGTAATCAAACCAGGATTGTACTGGCATAAAAGCAGATATGTAGATCAATGGAAACAGAATAAATAGTTCTGAACTAAACCTATTCGTATATGATCAATGAATCTTTAACAAGGGTGCCAAGATTACACAATAGGGAATGTATAGTTTCTTCAATAAGTAGTGTGAGAAACTGGAATCACATGCAAAAGAATACAATTTGATCCTCATTCCATACACAAAATAACTCAAAATAAATTAAATACTTAAATGTAAGACCTAAAACCATAAAAGTTCTGGGAAAAACATAGGGCACAGTGATTATATTAAATATGTAGATCATTTTCAGTTGGATGATCATTTTACCAATATTAACTGTTTTCATCTACGAACTTGGGAAGTTTTCCATTTATCTGTGTCTTCTCTAACTTCTTTTACCAATGTTATATAATTTTCAGTGTACTAGTCTTTCGTCTCTTTCATTAAGTGTGTTCCTAAATACTTTTTTCTTTTTGTTGCTATTATGAATGATGTTGTTTTCTTAATTTTCTTCAGATAGTTTGTTGTTTGTGACAAGATTAATTTTGTAATATTGATTTTGAATCCTACAACTTTATTGAATTCCTTTATTAGTTCTACCAGTTTTTTTTTGTCAAATATTTAGAGTTTTCTATGTATATGATCATGTTATCTTGAAGTAAATATAATGTTACTTCTATCTATCTGATTTGGATGCCTGTTTATTAATAAGAACAGAATTATGAGGAGAGAAGGGGGATGGCTAATGGGTACAAAAATATAGTTAGATAGAAATACAAACACTTTAACAAGGATGTATGGATGGAAAATAAGAATATAAAAGACAATATTATTAGTAATTAGAATTAAAACCATAATTCTATATCACTACATATCATAAGAGAATCACCAAAATTAAAAGTTTGTATTATGTCAAATGTTAATGCAAAGGCAGATCCCAGGCAGGAAGAAATGTAAAATGTTACAATTGCTTCAGAAAACAGCTTACATTAAAAAAAATATTTAAACATATACTTTATAGATGACCCAGCGATTTTTCTTTTGGTTGTTTATCGAAGAGAATTGTAAACATATGGTATAAAATTATTCATGGATGCTTTATTTTTAATAGCCCCAATGTGGAAGCAGCTCAAATGTCTACTAAATAAAGAAAATGTAGTATGTTTCTATGGTGACATACTAGTCAGCAGCAACAAAAGCAGCTATTAATTTATACAACAACAAGAATGACTCTCAAAATGATTATTCAGATTCAAACAAGCCAGAAAAAAAGAATACTTAGTGTGTATTTTCATTGATATAAAATTCTAGAAAATGCAAACTAATTTGTAGTGACAGACAGCAGATGAGTGGATGAGTGTTTGCCTGGAGAAGAAAATGGAGGGAAATGAAATGTTTCAGTTTTTTCGTTGTCTTGATTTGTGGTGTTTAATGTTTCATAAATATATTGATATGTCAAACTTTATATATGTAGCTTATTAAATTTCCATTATAATTTAGTACACCTGCAAGATATATAAGATTTCTCATGAATTTTTTTCCTTTTTCTTTTCTTCTCTTTTCTTTTTTTCTTTTTTTTTTTTTTGAGACAGAGTTTTGCTCTGTCACCCAGGCTGGAATAGAGTAGCATCTTCTCAGCTCACTGCAACCCCCACCTCCCAGGTTCAAGTGATTCTCCTGCTGAAGCCTCCTTAGTAGCTGGGACTATAGGGACATGATACCATGCACAGCTAAGTTTTGTATTTTTGTAGAGACGGGTTTCACCATGTTGCTGAGGTTGATCTTGAACTCCTGACCTCAACTGATCCACCTGCCTTGGGCTCCCAAAGTGTTGGGATTACAGGCATTAGCCACCATGCCTGACCATGTAAATAATTTATTACAAGTTTAGCTCCTAATTTATTTATTTTTTTACATTAGATTGATGGATTATTTTTAAGTTAAACAACTTTTTTATTCTAATCAAGTAAAAGACATGAAGAAGTAAAGTTGCTTTATATTGATTCAGTTTTAACTTGTTTTATGTACTCATAAATGATATAAATATTTATTAACTTTCATCCAATTATATGACACAGGTGTTAGAATAATTTTGATAATTCTAGATCAAATTGTTTTAAGAATACATATTTTAGTATTTCAAGAAATGTTTCCTTAAGTAACCAACTAGGTTATTGCTTCCAAAATGGAAATTTTGAAGGAATCCCCTATCTATTGGTTATCTATTGGTTTTTCCACAGAAACAGCATCTAGTTTGTAATTCATCAAAGATTCCTCATGATTAGGTAATTTCAAAGCTCTGGGCACTGAAAGAAGAATTTTCAGAAGAAAACTAATTATGATATTTAAGATCATTTTAATTCATTTTTATTCTACCATAAATAAATATTTTCTAGATAAATTTTATTTTCCTTTGGTGTTGACACATTTTTCCTCTTGAACTACAAAACTTTTGTTTCCTCTCTTTTAAGGGGATTTGGAGCAAATTACATTTATAAATCTATATTCGTTTGCTAAGGCTGCTACAACAAAATAGCATTAGAAATGTATTTCTTTCAGTTCTGCAGGCTGGCAATTCAAGATCTAGTTCTGGCAGAACTGGTCTACTGTGAGGTCCTTCTCCATGGCTTACAGAGGGCTGCATACATGCTGCATCTTCACAAAAGGTTGTCCCTCCAAGTACATGTGCCCTTGGTGTCTCTCTGTATATTTTAGATGAGAATATGATATCATAAGTCTTGCCTCTGGCATAAAGATTATTTTGAGATGATTACTTTGAGAAACTGCAGACACAGGAGAAGCTCTGAAAGTGAGTAGAAGTTACCCTTTTGTAAGGAAATCTCCATTTGTAAGAGTGTCTCTCTCTTCTATACTGAGAAGAGAAGAAAGACTCTAATCTCTAGAGATATAAATGGAGAGAGCTCCAATTTAAATCTGCATAGAAAACCTTACTCTGTTTACCATGCCTTTCCTAGTCACTTTCCCATTACATGGCTCCCAACATCATCTTTATTTGCTTCAGCAGAAGTTGGTATATAAGCCTGAACTCTAAGCCGTCTGTTTGAGGTTTATGTATTTCTATGGACATTTACCATGTATCTATGAAGTACACGCATCAGTAAACTTCTGTTGGCTGTTCTCTTGGTAGTCTGCCTTCTCTTACAGGGGTCTGTCCCAGAGAGAAGAACTCAGCAGGGTAGGGTGAAAATTAAGATTGCTCAGATTGGATTAGGACCCACCTTCATTTTTAACAGTTATTTCTTTTTAAAACCTATCCCCAAATATAGTCATATTCTGAAGTGCTGGGTGTTAGAAATTCAATTTCTGAATTTTGGTGGGACTAAATTCAGCTCTTGTAATATCTCTTTTAAAGATCTGCCTATGTCTGTTTTCCTCCTTACTTCCCTTCCTCTCTGCCTCTCACCCTGCCTTCTTCTCTCCCTCCTTCCTCCCTCCCTTCCCTCCTTCTTTCATTCTTCCCTTACTTCCTTCTCTCTCTTCCTTCCTTCCTTTTTTTCCTTTCCTTTCTTTGAATATAAGACCAGCAAACATTTCTATCCCAAATACATGAGAAAGGGGAAGGTAGACAAAGCCTACCATATTGCATAGTTCATGATTATAAAAGTAAAACACTTAGCATCACTATATTAAAGTTAGCAGACAACACTAAAGAATGCTTCAGCCACATGATGTTGATATTACAGCAGGGGTCCCCCACCACCTAGAGGAGGTATTTGGGATAGAAATATTTTGTGGTCTTATATATTTAAATAAAGGAAAAAAAGAAAGGAAGGGAGGGAGAGAAGGAAGTACGGGAAGAATGAAAGGAGGAAGAGAGGGAAGAAGGAAGGAGGGAGAGAGGAAGGCAGTGTGAGAAGCAAGGGAGGAAGGGAAGTAAGGAGGGAAACAGACATAGGCAGATCATTAAAAGGGATATTAGAAGAGTTGAATTTAGTCCCACCAAAATTCAGAAATTGAATTTCTAACACCCAGCACTTCAGAATATGACTGTATTTGGGGATAGGTTTTAAAAAGAGGTAACTATGTTAAAAATGAGGCCATTAGGGTGAGTACCACAGGCACCAGTCTATGGCCTATTAGGAACTAGGCCACATAGCAGGAGGCGAGTGGTAGGCAAACAAGCATTACTGCCTGACCTCTCCCTCCTGTCAGATCAGCAGTAACCTTAGATTCTTATAGGAACATGAACCCTATTGTGAACTGCGCATGTGAGGGATGAAGGTTACACACTCCTTATGAGAATCTAACTAATGCCGGATAATCTGAAGTGGAACAGTTTCATCCTGAAACCATCCCCACTCTGCTGTTCCCATCTGTGGAAAAATTGCCTTCCACAGCAACTGGGGACTACTGTGTTACAGGACTGCCAGTTTTCTATGCCTGCTGTAGAGCAACAGACCAATACACTGACACGAGGTTGCAGCAGAGAAAGAGTTTATTAATAACGAAATGCTGATTGAAGAAATGGGAGGAATTCTCAAGCTTCAAATCTGTTTCCCTGAAGGGCTCTGGGTAAGGATTTTAATGGAGATTTGTAGAGGGTAAGTGGCTAGAAAATTTGAGGTTGTCAATTGGCCAGCATGTCTCCATGAGTCAGTTTCTTACCAGGCCCTCCAGACAAGCTGTCATCTATCTGCAGTTTTGTTAGTATGCAGAACTTTAATAAGAAGTTGAAACAGAAAGCTTACTGTCTTGCTATGTCTTAGACTTTGTCTATAAAACAGAAAAAGAACAAAGGATCTTGTGACAAGGGCTATGCTATCATGGGGTAGTAAGTAGCAACCAGCTACAAGGAAGTGAGCCAAAGGGCAAGCTGGCTTAATGATTGCTGCTGCAAGCCCAGTGGAATTTTATCTTATTTTCTTAACCAATTTTACAAAATTTCATTGGGGATGGTTTCATTGACATGCTTCTTTTGATGAGCATAGAGGCCCTTTTATGCCAAAGAATCCCTAAGGCATAAATACTTCCAAACAAAATGCAAATTATCAGATTAGCATGTAGCACAGTTCTAAATGGTGAGTGATAATACTAGAAAACAATCCAAGTCACAATGTGAGAACAATAATACTTAACTATAGGTATCTGAGAAAGTTGAAATATTAGGCTCCAGTTAAAAACAGATAATCACTGAATGGGCCACATCTGTGGAGGAATTAGATAATTAGAATCTGGGATTTAAAGGTGCTCTGATGTCATTAACTGATCCCTTCTTCCACTCACTACATAAATTCTGCTCACATGCTGTTCATACGTCCTATTTTGCTGTGCAAATGGTATGGTCATCTTCTTTAAGCTTTAAAAAACATCAAAAAGAACATTGGTCCTACATGGCTCTTTGAATTTGGTCAAGGTCCATTTGGCATAATTTGAAAATTGGTAGGTTTCCACATATTGGCTATAATACTTGTGAAAGCCAACCTGTAGATGACTTTACAATCTGCAGATGGAAAATCTAATTATTACCACCTGTTCTTGTCTATGGCACAATTCTTATAAAATATTTCTCTGAATACATGAGACTCAAAAATATTTAATCATTATTTGCTTACTGTGTTATTGTTTTTAATTCCAAAAGAAATACTTTATTAAATAACATGCCAAGAATTCTCCCATTTATATTAATTAGATACAAATTAAATATTTCTTATAAAAATAATTTCCAGAGTGATGTCAGCAAGCTGGCAGAATAGGAGATCTCCAATTTCACTTCCCTTCACTGAAATACAACTAGCCACTATCCATAGGCAAATATAACATCCTAAATATTCCAGAACTTGGGAGTGAAGCTGGGACACTTTTCTTGCACAGTGGAACTGACAAAAGCTGCAATGCAATTATAAGAGGAATGCCACACACACACAAAATTCCCCTGGACTCAGTTTCTATAGAGGGAAAAGTGAGTTGGAGGCAAATATTCAGCTTCCCCACCATTCTGGAACATTTTGCAAGAGGTTTGCTCCTGTTTTATCCCATGGAAAACATTGGAAATGCCAGCAAGGCTGGATAATCTGGGGACAGTTAGAAACAAAGAACAGGGTGGGACTCACAGCAATGAAGAAGCAGATGTTGGTGGTTGCTTTGCCTTCTGAACAATGGAGGTGACACTCCAAAGAGGGTAGCCAACAGTATCACACTGTAGAAAACATGAAGCATGCCACTTCCAGACCTGAATCTCTAGCCAGCATTCTCCTATGGGCTGGGTGCTCTCCTTAAATTGTCCGCTTGCCAACAGTCAGTGGAAGGTAGGTGGTTAACTGCAGAGGGAGCATCTGACCTCTCCACCCCTAGTGGCAAAGAGGTAATCCAGCTAAGTTACAGTCTTTGCATTAAGTCTTCCAGACACAAAGAGGCAACTGCAGGTCAATTCCCACAGAGAAAGCATCTGGGGTAACTCAACCTCAGCTGGTGAGTGATGACTCCAACAAACCTTGGTGCTGTACTTAAGCCTACCCAAGGGATGGGGTGACAAGCTTAACTACAGGCATGTCCCCTGGAACATAGCCTCTTGTTCAGCTTGCTATTATGGCTGAGTAACAATCCTAGATAACTCCCTCAGCCTCAGAGCCCAGCATGCAGCCCGGCCTAACTAAACACTAAACAACAGTAGCATTCAGCCAGGAAAAACAACCTGCAACCCTGCCTAATTAGAGAATAATTGTAGAGCCCATTCAGTAGTAACACCACCTGACAACCTACTCTATCTGGTGGTGTCACTGTACCGTAGAGCACAGCAAGTGGTACCATAGAGCACAGCAAATGATACCATTCCACCTCAGAGCATGGGAAGTAACAAAGCCCAACTAGGGAACCTAATACCAAGTTCTGCCTGTCTGGTGGTGTTACCAGAAAGTTCATCCAAAACCCCAGGCTAAATTAAATAGTAAAGATCTATTATCACCACAGAAAACCTACACAGGCTGTAACAGGTGTTTGTTTCAAATTTGAAGCCAGCAGTGGAAGAACAGAAATATTATGAAGAATCAAGAAATGGGACACCACCAAAAGAAACTAATAAAACTCCAAAAATGGACCCAGAGAAAATGCAGATCTATGGCATGACTGATAAAGAACTCAGAATAATCTTCTTAAAGAAGTTCAGGTAACTCCAAGAAAATCAGATTAAAAAATAAATAAAATTTGGAGAACATTTTATAAACAAAAGAAGTTTTGTTAAATAAATAAATAGAAACAATAATAATAAAAATAAAAACCGTAGAGATAAAGAATACAATACCTGAACTGAAAATTTCAATAGAAAGATTTAACTTCATACTTGATCAAGCAGAAGGCAGACTCAGGGAGGTTAGAGATAGGACATTTAAAATTCACTCAGAAGAGGGGGAAAAAGAAAGAAATAAAAAGAATTAAAAAGGCCTATGAGAATTATCAGACACCATCAAGCAAACTAATCTTTCTTTGCAAAACAAGTTTTCTGAAGTATTAGAGAGAGTAGTAAAAGGCCTAGAAAACATACTTGAAAAACTAATGGCTGAAAATTAAAGTTTTCTAAGTCTTAAAAAATGACAGTAGCCAAGTACGGGAAGCTCAAAAGTCACCCATCAATTTCAATCCAATTATAAGTTCAACAAGAACCATTATAATCCAAGTATCAAAAATAAAAAACAAATACTGAAAGTAAAACAAGAGATAAGAAATATATCACATTCAAGAAAGCCCCAATATAGCTTTCAGTGGTTTTCTCAGCAGAAACCCTGCAGGACAGAAGAGAGTGGGATGATGTATTCAAAGTGCTGAAGGACAAAAACAAAAAACCCAAAAACAAACAAACATAAAAATCCCACTGTCAACTAACTATAGCACACAAAGCTGTTCTTTAGAAATGGGAATAAAAACCTTCCCAGGTAAAGGAAAGCTTAGGGAGTTTATCACCACTTGGCCTGTCATACAGGAATTTCTAAAAGAAGTTATTTAAGCTGAAAAGAGGGTGCTAATTAACAACAAAACACATATGAAAGTAAAAATCAAACAAACTATAAATATCATAAGTAATATCTAGTCATACTCAATTTTTTTAGTACTGTAAAGATGGCATGTAAAGCAATTTTATTCCTACTGTGAGAATTTTTAAAAAGCACTAAAAACAACTGTAGCTACAATAAATTGTTGTGAAATACAAATTATTAAAACAAATGTAAATTTTGACATCAAAATCATAAAACAAAAGGCTAGGAAGTAAAGTAATGCAATTAAAGGCAAGCTTTTAACAGCTTAAAGAATCCTGTTATAAGGATAAGATATTTTATGTAAGCTTAATTGTAACCACAAAACAAAAACTTATAGTAGTTGTACAAAATGTAAAAAGGATTCAAAGCATGCCACCACAGAAAATCATCAAGCCACATAAGAAAATAGCAAGACAGCAAGAAACAAAGGACCTATGAAACAATCAGAAAAAAGTTAAAGAAGGGAAGTAGCAAGTTCTCACCTATCAAACATTACTTTGGGGATAAATGGATAAAATTCTAGAATAAAAAGTATAGTAGCTGAATAAAAAATACACAAAATCTAACCATGTTCTGTGTACAAGAGATTCACTTTACTGGTAAGGCCACACATAGACTGAATGACAGAAAAAGATATTCTGTGAAATAAAAACCTGAAATGGGCAGGTGAAGATATATATATATATATATATTCAGACAAAATAGACATTAAGCCAAATAGAGGCCCAAAAAGCCATTGCATAATGATAAAAGGATTAATTTGCCAAGAAAATAAAATAATTGTAAATAGATATGCACCCATTATTACATCACTTAAATACACAAAACAATTATTCAATAATCTCAGGAAAGAGATAGAAGGCAATACTGTAATAGTGGGGAAACTCACTGTACCACTGTCAACAATGGATAGACCATCTTGACTGAAAATTAATAAGGAAACACTGGAGTTGAGTTACAGTTTAGACCAAATGGACCTAACAGACATATACAGATCCTTCCATTCAATAGCAGCAGAATACACTTCCTTTTTAAGTACAGAGAGATCATTCTCTAGGATGGATCATGTTAGGTCAAAAAACAAAATATAACAAATTTAAGAGACCTAAAGTAATATGAAACCAAGTTTTGAGATAGTTTTAGCACGAACCTAGAAATCAATACCAAGAGATATTGAGAAAAATAAACCAATACATGGAAATTAACATTCTCATAAACAACTAGTGGGTCACAGAATTAATGAAAAAGAAAATGAAAAAGAAAATGAAAAAATACCTTGAGACAAACAAAAACGGAAATGCAACCTACTAAAACTTATGAGATGTAGCAAAAGCAGCCCTAAAAGAAAATTTATAGTGACAAATGCCTATAACCAGAAAAGATGCTAGAATACAAATAGGCAATTTAATGGTACACCCTAAGGAACAAGAAAATGAAGAACAAACTAGGCCCAAAGTTAGCAGAAAATAGCGAAGGTCAGAACAGATATAAATAAATCAGAACCTAACACAATGATTTAAATAAAAAATAAGAAACTCAACAAAACTAAGAGTCAGATCTTTGAAAAGATTGACAAAATTGATGACCCTTAGCTAGACTAATAAGGAAAAAAAATACTCAAAAAACATTAGAAATGAAACAAGAGACATTTACAGCTCTTACCACAGAAATACAAATGATTATAAGAAAACCCTATGAACAATGGTACACCAAAATATTTGATAACGTAGAAGAAATGGCTAAATTTCTAGTCACATACACCTACCAAGACTGAATAATAAAGAAACAGAATATCTGAACAGACGAGTAATTAGTAAGGACAATGAATCATTAATAAAATTCCAATGATTCTGAAATCGTGAGACAGAAGAAAGAAGTAAAGTGGTGCCAATGCTGGTAGCAAAACTTTGTCTTTCTAATTGAGAGGATGTTGAAGTGTTATATAATGCTAAAGTAGATTTAGAAAAATGTTAGGTCAGTGGGGGAGATTCGTCTGCTGGATGAGTACTAGTAAATACATGTAGACAAATAACCTATAATTCTGCTAAATTTGAAGCCACATCAGACTTTCATAAAATGGTTATCACTTTCTTTGCATTCAACTCAAAGCAAAAGGCCCTTTTCCTAGAAACCTAAAGTTCCAAAGTTGCAAAAAGTCCCGTTGAGATTATCCAGTCTACCCTGTGAAAGCAAAATCTTCACTGAATAATGGTAAATGAGCAAGGAATTTTCTTTAAAGCAACTGTCATAGAGGAGAGTGGCCAGAAGGTAGTATGAGCCCAACTCCACTGATACAAAAAAAGAGAAGACTTTTTAGTGTTTGCTAATTGACTTTACCCAAAGGACGAGTAAACTTTCTCATGTCTTTGTGACAAGAGAGAGTTTTAAAACTTGGACCAAGTCATTCACCTAAGTTAGGCTCCTACCCTCCAGAGAGCCCAGGTAAAAGGGATGCTATATTCTTGATTATTATATTTTGAAAGGATGGCTTCTAGGTCCTTGAGAAAGATATTTTTAGGTTGTAAAACTGGAAAGAGGCCTTTATAAAGATTTACATTTCAAAGGAGCAGAGAAAGTATTTATAATTACAAGTTTTCTAAGTACATGTTCTAAGATAAGAAAATGGAGGGATCTCTGGTTAGGTCACCTGGACTTCCTAAGAGCTATGGTGAGAGTATCCTCATAATTATAAGTGAATGGAACATACTATGCATTCAGCACAGAAATTAGTGAGAAAAAGTATAAATAAATTAATAAGTAAAAGAATATGTATATGAAAAAGTAGGCTCAAACCAAAACCCGTAGTTTAGTACTACTGGGGGCAAAGTTGACTTTAAAATATAGTACTCCCAAGTTCAAGAAAGAAATCAAATTATTTGCTAGAGTTATGAAATCACAATGGAAAAGTACCTTTAATAGGTCCCTAACTTTATCAAGATCACACCTAAACAATTCTAGAACAGGAAGCTCTTTTAAAAATAATTCAAGGAAAGGATTTTCAAAATGTCTTTTATAATCTACTTCTCAATTCATATATACTAGTTCCCAATAAATTTAACCTTAATTTAATTTTCTCATGCTGGAGATTAAAACCCTTTCCTTTATGCTCCTAATGTACATTGAAAATAGCTAATAATCTATACTTAGAAAAATTTAGATTTGAAACAAATCTTCTTATTCCCAAGGTACCTGAAAAGATAGAATAGGTGATTTTTTTCTAAGATTGCACAGCAAATTATGGATAGATGGTTGAATGTAGGTGTGCTAGTCCACTAACATAATTTTTACTCTCTCTCTGAGCCTTTCCCAGAGTTCAGTCAGACAATATGAAGCAGATGAAAAGCAAGGTCAAAGACTAATAATTCTGATGGTATCCTATCTTAAGTATTCCTGGGAGTCAACTAGAAGAACTAAAAGAAACAAAATCCATTATTATTTGGAACAAAACTAACCAGAGTGCATAACATATCAGCTCCCTTAGCTACTATAATCCTTTAATCAGCAGAGAAGCTTATGATAAGTTGTTCCTTGGTTACTTTAGTAGGCATTTAAATATTAGGTGACTCCTAATTTTATTTTAGCTGAAAATTAATATAAATAATATTAATATAGTAAAATTAATTTATATTTTCAAAGTATGATGATAAAATTATACAATTATTAAAAGCAGATTCTCAAGCATTATCTAATACCTGTATATCATATTAGAAATATTACATTATATATATATATATTAGTTAATTCTTAAAGACTTCTAAAATAGTTTTGTAGTCATACTTTTAGAAATGCCTTTGAAAATTATTTACATGGCAATGCAACTGACCCATATGTAGTGTAGATTCCATAGGATGAAGGATCTATGACTCTATTGTGTTAGAAATAAAAAATAACTAACCTGAAATAATTCCATAGTTCTTGAACAGGACCAAGCTCATGATAAAAATGAACAAACAATATTTACAAATATAAATAAAGATGATTGAGGTAGGCACTGTGGTACAAATCCATTCTTTTTTTTTTTTTTTTTTGAAAGAAAAAGAGAGGAAAGAAAGTGAGAGTGAAAGAAATAAAAAAAAAATGTAAGAGAGAAAGAAAGAGGAAGAAAAGAGGGAGAGAGAACGGGATTCTTGTTCTATTGCCCAGGCTAGAATGCAGTCTAAAAATGGGTATTAAAAACCTCTATTATGCCAATAATTGTGCTTAACAATGGAGACAGGAAGGAATAAGGGATGAAAATAACAAACAAGC
>CAUYLG010019694.1:0-88118 GCA_963573385.1 Cacajao melanocephalus
GCTTGTGAACCCATCTGGACCTGGACTTTTTTTGATTGGTTGGCTATTAATTTCTGCTTCAACTTCAGCCCTTGTTATTGGTCTATTCACAGTTTCAGCATCTTCCTGGTTTAGGATTGGGAGGGTGCAAGTGTCTAGGAATTTATCCATTTCTTCCAGATTCACTGGTTTATGTGCATAGAGTTGTTTGTAGTAATCTCTGATAGTAGTTTGTATTTCTGTGGAATCAGCGGTGATATCCCATTTATCATTTTGTATTGCATCTATTTGATTATTTTCTCTTTTCTTTTTTATTCATCTGGCTAGTGGTCTATTTTGTTGATCTTTTAAAAAATCAGCTCCTGAATTTATTGATTTTTTTGAAGGGTTTTTTTGTGTCTCTATCACCTTCAGTTCTGCTCTGATCTTAGTTATTTCTTGTCTTCTGCTAGCTTTTGAGTTTTTTGATCTTGCTCCTCTAGCTCTTTCAATTTTGATGATAGGGTGTCAATTTTAGATCTTTCCTTGCTTCTCATGTGGTCATTTGTTGCTATAAATTTCTCCTTAGTCACTGCTTTAAATGTGTCCCAGAGATTCTGGTATGTTGTGTCTTCTTTCTCATTGGTTTCGAAGAACATCTTTATGTCTGCATTCATTTCATTGTCTATCCAATCAACATTCTGGAGCCAGTTGTTCAGTTTCCATGAAGTTGTGCAGTTCTGAATTAGTTTCTTAATCCTGAGTTCTAACTTGATTGCACTGTGGTCTGAGAGACTGTTTGTTATGATTTCCATTCTTTTGCATTTGCTGAGGATGATTTACTTCCAATTATGTGGTCAATTTTAGAGTAGGTGTGATGTGGTGCTGAGAAGAATGTATATTCTGTGGATTTGGGGTGGAGAGTTCTGTAGATGTCTATTAGGTCCGCTTGGTCCAGATCTGAGTTCACATCCTGGGTATCTTTGTTAATTTTCTGTCTCATTGATCTGTCTAATATTGACAGTGGAGTGTTAAAGTTTCCCACCATTATTGTGTGGGAGTCTAAGTCTCTTTGTGGGTCTTTAAGAACTTGCTTTATGTATCTGGGTGCTCCTTTATTGGGTGCATATATGTTTAGGATAATTAGTTCTTCTTGTTGCACTGATCCTTTTACCATTATGTAGTACCCTTCTTTGTCTCTTTTGATCCTTGTTTGTTTAAAGTCCATTTTATGAGACTAGGATTGCAACTCCTGCTTTTTTTTGCTCTCCATTTGCTTAGTAAATATTCCTTCATCCCTTTATTTTGAGCCTATATGTGTCCTTGCATGTGAGATGGGTTTCCTGAATACAGCACACTGATGGTTGTTGACTTTTTATCCAATTTGCCAGTTTTTATTGGGGCATTTAGCCCATGTACATTTAAAGTTAATATTGTTATGTGTGAATTTGATCCTACCATTTTGATGCTAGCTGGTTCTTTTGCCTGTTAGTTGCCGCAGTTTCTTCATTGTGTCAATAGTCTTTACCATTTGGTATGTTTTTGGAGTGGCTAGTACTGGTTGTTCCTTTTTATGTTTAGTGCTTCTTTCAGGTGCTCTTGTAAGGCAGGCCTGGTGGTGATGAAATCTCTCAGCAATTGCTTTTCCATAAAGGATTTTATTTTTTCTTCACTTATGAAGCTTAGTTTGGCTGGATATGAAATTCTAGGTTAAAAGTTCTTTTCTTTAAGGATGTTGAATATCGGCCCCCACTCTCATCTGGCTTGTAGGGTTTCTGCTGAGAAATCCTCTCTGAGTCTGATGGGCTTCCTTTTTTGGGTAACCCGACCTTTCTCTCTGACTGCCCTTAGCCTTTTTTCCTTCATTTTAACCCTGGTGAATCTGACGATTATGTGCCTTGGGATTGCTCCTCTTGACGAATATATTTTTGGTGTTCTCTGAATTTCCTGAACTTGAATGTTGGCCTGCTTTGCTAGGTTGGGGAAGTTCTCCTGGATAACATCCTGAAGAGTGATTTCCAGCTTGGATTCAGTCTCTCCATCACATTCAGGTACACCTATCAAACGTAGATTAGGTCTTTTCACATAATCCCATATTTCTTGGAGGCTTTGTTCATATCTTTTTACTCTTTTTTCTCTTATCTTGCCTTCTTGTTTTATTTCATTGAGTTGATCTTCAATCTCTGGTATCCTTTCTTCTGCTTGTTCAATTTGGTTATTGAAACTTGTGTATGCTTCGCGAAGTTCTTGTGCTGTGTTTTTCAGCTCCATCAAGTCGTTTATATTTTTCTCTAAGCTCCTTTTTCTAGTTAGGATTTCATCTAAACCTTTTCCCAAGGTTCTTAGTTTCTTTGCATTGGGCTAGAACATATTCTTTTAGCTCAGAGAAGTTTGTTATTACCCACCTTCTGAAGCCTGTTTCTGTCAATTCGTCAGATTCATTCTCCATCCAGCTTTGTTCCCTTCCTTGTGAGGAGTTCTGATCCCTTAGAGGTGGAGAGGCATTCTGGTTTTGGGTGTTTTCATCCCTTCTGCACTGGTGTCTTCCCATCTTCGTGGATTTATCTACCTATAATCTTTGTAGTTGGTGACTTTTGGATGGGGTCTCTGAGTGGACATCCTTTTTGTTGATGTTGAAGCTATTTTTTTCTGTTTTTAAGTTTTCATTCTAATAGTCAAGCCTCTCTGCTGTAGGACTGCTGGAGGTCCACTCCAGACCCTGCTTTCCTGGGAATCACCTGTGGGGGCTGCTGAACAGTAAGGGTTGCTGCCAATTTCTTCTTCTGTTATCTTCATCCCAGAAGGGTACCTGCCGGATGTCAGCCAGAGCTCTCCTTTATGAGGTGCCTCTTTGGACCTACGGGGGTTGCAGAGCCACTTGAGGAAATAGTCTGTCCCTTATCAGAGCTCAAGTGCTGTTCTGGGAGCTATGTTGTTCCATTCAGAGCTGCTGGGCAGGGACGTTTAAGCCTGCTGCAGCGGAACTCATAACTGCCTCTTTTTCCCAGGTGCTCTGTCCTGGGAAGGTGGGGCTTTATTTATAAGTTCCTGACATGCTACTGCCTTTTTTCAGAGATGCCTTGCCCAGCAAGGAGGTAGTCTAGTCACAGTCTGCCAGCAGAGACATTGCTGAGCTCCTGTGAGCTCTACCCAGCCTCTGTGTAAATTTCCTTGGGGTTTTGTTTACAGAGGTACTGTTAGAACTGCCTCTGTAATAGCAGCCTCCCTTAGTAATGGCGGACTGCCTTGGTAAAGGCAGAATGCATCAGTAATGATGGACTGCCTCGGTAATGGCAGACTGCCTCCGTAGTGGTGAACTGCCTCAGTAATGGCAGATGGCCTGTCCCCCACCTAGCTGGACCATCCCAGGTCCAGCCATGCTTGCTGTGAAAGTCTCAATCCAGAGCGTTTCAGATTGCTGGTCTTTATGGGGGTCAGACTCACTGAGCCAGATCACCTGGCTCCCTGTTTCAGATCCCTCTTTTTCAGTTGAATGGGTGGCTGTGTCTCCCAGGTGTTCCAGGTGCCAGTTGAAATGGACACCCAGATTTGTTTCAGTTTTTGTGTGAAACCCTTGGCACTGCCTGAAACAGCCATGCTGGAAACTCATGGTGCTTTTCAACCTGGGAATCTCCTGGTCTGTGGTCAGTAAAAACTCGTTTGGAAATGCAGTGATCACCCACCCTCTGCATTGTTCTCACTGGGAACTGCACTCCAGAGCTGTTCCTATTCAGCCGTCTTGGATCTCCCAGAGGGTTTGGAGGGTTTTCATAAGTGGCAGAGATCTAGACCCTGTGTGCCACATGGCCCTGCTGGGCCAATGGCTGAATGGCAGCTATAGTCCCCAAGGTGGGCCACTGAGGATGGTGGCAGATTCTGTGGCTGAGTATGTTTTCAGTAGAGGGAAGCATGATGACGGCCTCTGAGTACATCCAGAATAGCAGTGTCTGATAGACAGTAGAGAGTAGGAGCTGAAAATGGCATCACAGTTGAAAGTGACAAAAGTGGCTCTGGGAAGAGAAATACGACTTGTCAAAGATGTCCATGTCTCAATCCCAGAAACTTGTAAATATGTTACCTTATGTGGCATGAGGGACTTGTTAGATGTGATTTGATTAAGAATCTTGAGATGGGGAAATTATCTCGGATTATCTGGGTGAGCCTAATATAATCATAACAATCCTAATGGAAGAAAGAGGGAGGCAGAAGAGTCAGAGGAGAAGATATGAGGATGGACACAAAGGTTGGAGTGATATGGCTGCTGGCTTTGAAAATAAAAAAGGGCCATGAGCCAAGGAATGTGAGAAATCTCTAGATGCTATGAAAGATAAGGAAATTGATTCTTCACTGGAGCCTCCAGAAGGAATATGGATCTTGATTTTAGCCAATAAGACCCTTTGCAGACTTCTGGCTCCAGAAATGTGGGATAATAAATTTGTGTTGTTATAAGTCACTACGTTTGTAGCAGTAGGAAATTAATACAGTAGCCACAGTGGACTAATAGTCAGACTCTTCTCTCATTTTTCAGGTTCCCAGAGGTTCTTTTAAGTTTGCATTTGCCCTAGGGGAATGAGGAGTTCCCATCCCTACCAAAAACCCAAACCTAAACCCCAAAACTCTCCAAAATACTATGATCAGAGATCTTATCATTCTAATGACTGGCACTTAGAGCCAGATGTAATTTTATTTAAGAAAATAAAGTGATGTTTTGTGCAACCTGGTATTGTGACTCATATTTACATCATATATGCGTGGTTACTTTAATTCACTGTTACTGAAAACAAGTATCATATGATATACCTAAAGAGCGAATTCTTATTTTTTTTTTTTAAACTTGCCTATATAGCAAGTATAACCCATATGTATTGGTAAGGAACATTTGACTAATTACAGTGTTGGTACCTTTACAAGTGAAGCCATAACCTTAGAGGCAGAAAGTCCTCTTGTACATTCACTACAAGGTATTTGAAATGGGAAAACAGTAAGGGCAAAAGGGAAAGGGAAGACTTTTCAACGCACATCTGGAGGCTAATTAAAGAACACACAATAGTTGAAGAAAAATAACTATTTCTCTTACCAGGGAGGGAGAATTATTATTTTCCCCTTCCAGGAGTAAGAAATTGTGGTAAGGATTGGAAGGTTTAGAGGCAGGAAGAGGCAGAGGGAAAAAAATGACAAGGAGACACCTGTAACAAGAGTGGCAGTAGCACATGTTTGGCAGTTTGTCAAGAGCACTTTGAATTGAATAACTCCAGTTCAAAGAAGTCCCAGGTCATGAAACAAGTGCTGAGGTGCATACTGTTTCTGAAGAAGGTAGTCCAGAGAAAAAGTTTTAGGAGACAATGGGCTAGTAAAAATTAAGATCGTGCACAGGAAGGCCAAGAAGTGACAGTAAGACAGGCACAGTGTTTGTACCTACGAATAGCCACTAAGTGAAAAAACAGATCTGTAGGAACCACATCCTGAAAGCTATAATTCAGCAAGAATGTTTTGTTAAGCTCTGATATTATGAATGATGCTTTTCTGTCTTTTTCAAATGTTCTGAAAGTGGTCATATAATTTTTAAAATTAAAAAAGTTGATTGGGAAAACTGTCTTTCAGAAGACAGCTGCTCTTTCTTCTATTTCTCTGCCTTCTTCCCTCCATCAATAAAGTCTTTACAGCCAGTTACCAAGCTGCTGAATCTGCGTTTAACTTATCAGATGGAGTCTTTTCTGGAGAGAAGCTGATTTCAGTAGACTCAGACTGCACAGCATGAGACCCACAGAATCCTCTGTGTGGACATTATCAGAGGGTTGTTGGTGTGTTTTGCCAAATCAGCCTAGGCATTTGCAAATATCCAAACTGTGCTTCCCACTCTTAAATGTCTGGTGGAATGTAGGATGTTGGAAAGTGATGCAGAAGATTAACAGCAATTAGCACAAATCTCTGTGGGCTATTGTTACCCAGAAGGATGCAGAGAAAGAACAGCTGGGACATTTTAATTCATTTTAAAAGCTGGACTCTTTCCCAAATGGATGATGTTGAGGTCATAGCTGGTCTCTAGAGAGATAGTGTAGCAGGGCAGGTGAACTCAAGAGATTATAAAGAGGGGAGGCTCAAGCTGCCTTTATATCCCTTCCCTTCCTGAATGCTTCCCCACTTGCTCATTCCCTGGAACTTCAGGGGAAATGGGAACCCAAGGCCTTATAGGAATTCCTAGAGATACTTTTAGGCTTCAGGCTTCTCAAGTGAGCAAATGAGTAAGACTTAGGTGGCAATGTGTATCTATCCATGACCTTATCTTTTTACTTGGATTAAATGACTAAATAAATTTCACTTAAAATTTTGTCCCTACAGATCGAGTTTGATGGTTGGCCTGAGCCATCTCTTACCTTAAGAAGCCATTGTGCTGTAATGTATGTCTAGCTGTAATATGTTATATAGCATCCTGTCCAAGGGTGTTATAACTCATTAGTGTGCTGTTGGAGAAAAATGTTGTTTCCCTCAACCCATTTGATCCTTCATGTCCTTACCCATGTTGGGGATGGGAATCCTTCAGTGTAATAGCACATCAATGTTGTTCAAGATGAGGCAATCTATTAAGCAAGAGAGAGGATTGTATTTTTTGTAGATGCCACTTTGAAAAAATCCAAGGGTAGAGCCATAGAGCCAGGAATAAAATCTCGATCTTATGACAGAGGCAGTGCCAGGACAAAGCCTCTGGGACCAAAAACTTAGTGGGAGGGAGTAGGCTGGCTTGGCATTGATTTTGTATGAAATAATGGACAATTTGAGAAAAGTAGAGGTATATATTTAACTTTAACCTTATTACCTATGTGTTGTGTTTGATCAGCTGCTAGTAAGATTTTGACATTTTTGATAGGAGGCTGGACCAATACCGTCTTCTGGATGTTTGGTGCTCTGGTTAAAATATTGTAATGTCAAGAAAGAGCAGCATCCCACAGATGGATTCAGAGGACAGAGTTATAGGCAGGTGCAATGGGGAGTTACAGGGAAGAGCTCTTTCTTGATGCTTTGCTGGAGAGCCCATGAAGTTGACTCACAAGTCCTTATATGGTTTGGCTCTGTGTCCCTGCCCAAATCTCATCTCAAATTGGAATTCCCACATGTCAAGGGAGAAACCTGGTAGAAGGCGATTGGATCATGGGGGCAGTTTCCCCCATGCTATTCTCATGAGATCTGATGGTTTGAAAATGTGGCACTTCCCCGCTCACTCTCTGTTATGCTATCAAGTAAGATGTGCCTTGCTTCCCCTTCCTCTTCTACCACGATTGTAAGTTGCCTGAGGTTTCCACATTTATGTGGAACTATAAATCAATTAAACCTCTTGCTTTTATAAATTACCCAGTCTCAGGTAGTTTATTTTAGCAGTGAGAAAATGGACTAATACAGAAAATTGGTACTGAGAGAAATAGGGGACTACTATAAGCTACCTGAAAATGTGGAAGAAACTTTGGAACTGGTAATGGGTAGAGGTTCGAACAGTTTGGAGGGCTCATAAGATGATAGGAAGATGTGGGAAAATTTGGAACTTTCTAGAGATTTGTTGAATTATTTGGACCAACATATTGATAGTGATATGGACAATGAAATCTAGGCTAAGGTGGTCTCAGATGGAGATAAGGAACATGTTGGGAACTGCAGTAAAGGTCACTCTTGCTGTGCTTTAGCAAAGAGACTGGTGGCATTTTGCCCCTCCCTAGAGATCTGTGGAACTTTGAACTTGACAAAGATGATTTAGGTTATCTGGTGAAACACACTTTTAAGCAGCAAAGCATTCATGATTTGGCTTGGCTTCTTCCAAAAGTATATAGTCATATACATGCACAAAGAGATGGTCTGAAATTGGAACTTATGTTTAAAAGTGGAGCAGAGCATAAAAGTTTGGAAAATGTGCAGTGTGACCATGTGGTAAGCAAACAAACAAGCAAAAACAAAACAAAACAAAACAACTCATTTTCTGGTGAGAAATTGAAGCCAGCTGAAAGTTGCATAAGTAAAGAGAAGCCAAGTGTTAATAGCCAAGATAATGTGGAAAATGTCTCCAGGGCATTTCAGAGATCTTCATGGCAGCCCTGGCCATCAGAGGCCTGGAGGCCTAGGAGGGAAAAATGGTTTTGTGGGCTAGGCTTAGGGCATGGTACTCTGCATTACAGCCACTCCACCTCCAGCCAGGGCTAAAAGGGGCAGGATACAGCTATAGCCATTGCTTCAGAGGGTGCAAGCTTCAAGCCTTGGCTGCTTCCATATTTTTTACTGGAAGCTGTGCAGAATACAAGAGTTGAACTTAGGGAGCCTTCCCCTAGATTTCAGAAGATGTATGAAAATGCCTGGCTGTCCAGGCAGAAGTTGGTTGCGGGGGTGAAGCCCTCATGGAGAACTTCTGCTAGGGCAAATGCAGAGGAAAAATTTGGGGTTGTAGCTTCCACACAGAGTTCCCACTGGGGCACTGCCTAGTGGAGCTGTGAGAAGAGAGCCATTGCCCTCCAGACCCCAGAATGATAGATCCACTGAAACTTTGCACCATGCACTTGGAATGTGGTGCAAGCTCTCAGTAGATCTACCATTCTGGCACTCAATACCAGCCTATGAAATCATCCACTGGGTCTGTACCCTGCAGGGCCACAGGGGCACAGCTGCCCAAGGCCAGAGGAGCCCACCTCTTGCATTAGTGTGCCCTGGATATGAGATGTGGGGTCAAAGGAGATAACTTTGAGCTTTAAGATTTAATTACTGTGCCGCTGGGTTTTGAACTTGCATGGGGCCTGTAGCCCTTTTGTTTTGGCCAATTTCTCCTATTTGGAAGGTGAACATTTACCCAATGCCTGTACTCCTATTGTTTCTTCAAAGTAACTAACACGTTTTTGATTTTACAGGCTCATAGGTGGAAGGAACTTCCTTTGTCTCAGATGAGACTTTGGACTTGGATTAGGGGTTAAGGTTGAAATGAATTGACTTTTGGGGACTGTTGGGAAGCCATGATCATGTTTGAAAATTTGAGAAAGACATGAGATTGGAAAGAGGCAAAGGGCAGAATGGTATGGTTTGGCTCTGTGTCCCCACCCAAATCTCATCCTGAACTGTAATCCCCACGTGTTGAGGGAGGGACCGGTGAAAGGTGATTGGATCATGGGAGAAGCTTCTTCCATGCTGTTTTTATGATAATGAGTGAATTCTCATGAGATGTGATGGTTTCAAAGTGTGGCAACTTCCCCCTCCACTCTTTCTCCTGCCACCATGTAAGACATGCATTGCTTCCTCTTTGCCTTCTGCTATGATTTTGTAAGTTTCCTGAGGCCTCCCAAGCCATGCAGAACTGTGAGTCAGTGAAATCTCTTTCTTATATAAATTACCCAGTCTTAGGTATAATAGTTCTTTATAGCAGTGTGAAAATAGACTAATACAGTGCCTTTCCCAATTTGGTTGCCATTCACAAGGCAGCCCTCAGGGCAGTCATTGGGAACTGGGCTGAGGATGCTTTGGGAACAAAATTTATGAGAATGATAGTGACAGTTTGCTAAATTCCTGGGATGTCCAGCAGAAACTTACACTATTTTTTGTTCTCATTGCTACTATTGTCTTAAAATATGAATATTCAACTTTGATTAAAACATGCCCTTTTTTCAACCACTAGATTATTTGTTCTTTTGTCAAGACAGATGAATCCTTTAGAAGATAATATGATGCTGCTGAAGTACAAATTATAATGGATCTGAAACAATTTCAAGACAGAGAGTTCTGAAGTAGCTGGTTTGTTGTTGCTAATAATTCAGGAGCATTGGCAGAAGTGTTGAAAACAGATTTTTCTTAACCTTATTACTTGCATCATCCTTAATACATGCTCTTTTTTTTCTCTTTAAGAAGGAATGTTCATCTTCACATTTATCTGTAAAATATTTGTCCAGAACTTCTACTACAATTTTTACCAGTCACTTATGTAATAAATTTAAGATATTTTTGAGGACAGATTTTATTCCCAAGTTAACCAGTTCTGGTTTGCCTGGGGAAAACTGAAGACCACATAAAAGGATCAAAAATGTGAAAGAAATGAGCAGAGTCCCTGCCCTCAGTATCCAGTTATGAATCCTACCTCAAGCTGCTCAAATGACCTGTGCATCCTGCTATTTTAGTTACCCATATTTGCAAATAGGGCAAGAAATGCCTATCTTACATAGCTTTATGGAAAGTGAAGCATCTAGTTATTTTCTTTTATAGATGAGGCAGCAAAGCCAACCCAGTGGATTCCTAAGGTTCATCTTTTTGATCTCTGAAAGAACAGAAACTGGAGTTCTAGAATTTTCCTATCAAAACAGGCAAATTGTTCAAAATCACTGATGTACATTTATTTTTCAGTGGAGAGGCTAGAAGCCAATCCAAAGTTCTAGCATAACTGTGGTTAAACAAGGTTGGCTTTGATTTTGAGTTATATGATGGACCTGTTATCTGAAGGATATATCCTGTCAAAGTATATAACAAATGTTTGTTAAAATGTATTTGGAAAGGCTGAGCCGTCAGTAAAATAAAGGAAATATAACAGGCCAGAAACAATGAGAAAGCATAGATACAGATGGGTAAATAAGTGTTGGAGCTAGCCTTTGCCTGGAGGCATCTGTTATTGTGGGTAACACCTTAATGGGTCACACTTATATGAGGATAAAGCCTGGGTCTGAACAGGGTAGAGGTTAGATAAAAGACCCTTGAATAGGCCTGGCATGGTGGCTCGAGCCTGTAATCCCAGCGCTTTGGGAGGCCAAAGCGGGTGAATAACAAGGTCAGAAGTTTGAGACCAGCCTGGCCAATATAGTGAAACCCCGTCTCTACTAAAAATACAAAAATTGATCGGGTGTGGTGGTGGGCACCTATAATCCCAGCTACTTGGGAGGCTGAGGCGGGAGAATCACTTGAACCCAGGAGGTGGAGTTGCAGTGAGACGAGATCGTGCCACTGCACTCCAGCCTGAGTGACAGAGTGAGATTCTGTCTCAAAAACAAAACAAAAACAAAAACAAAAAACCTTTGAATAAAGCTGGTTCACCTCCCTTAAGTGTACCAGAAAAAAAGTACAGGAGTACTACCTGTTTGTGCCTTGGCTCTGGTTAGAGTGGTTAAACATCCCTCCAGAAAATTCCTAGCTCCAATCCTACAGTCACATGAATTTGGGCATGGAAATCACATTTCCTGTGGGACCTGAAAAAACAGACCTGAGTTGAAAATTTAAGTGTCCCTGGGTCAGCTGTACCTCCAGATACTTGGCAGAAGGAAACATGAGTCTCTCTGGAGGGAATATTGTAAAACAAGCCTTCAAAGAATTTCTATTCTGTTTTTGAAGAATATGAATGAACAATTTGAAAACAATTATAAAACATATGAAAAACAAGTCACCATAAACCAAATCAGCAGGAAAAATATATTGCAGAATCAAACTTTCAAAAAATATAGATTTTGGAATATTCAGACATCAAATATAAATAATCATATTATAATATTGTCTAATGAAATAAAAGGAGACTTCAAAAGTGTGACAAAGGAACATATTTTTATTGACAATAATTGGAGATACTTGAAAAGAAACAAAAATTAAATTTTTAGAAATCAAAAATATAACAACAAAAATTAGAAACTTTATGCAAGTTAAGCAGCAGATTAGGCATACTTGAAGAAAGTAAACCAGTTAGTACACTGGTATCTCTGAAGAAATTGCTCAGAATGTAGCATAGGAAAACAAAAGGATGGAAAATATTACAGGCAAATTTAATACACATTGGAATTTTGAGGCAGGTGGATCAGCTGAGGTCAGGAGTTTGAGACTAGCCTGGCTAACCTGGTGAAACCCTACTAAAATAAAAAAAATTAGCCTGGTATGATGATGTGGTGGCATGCATCTGTAGTTCCAGCTACTTGGGAGGCTGAGGCAGGAGAATCACTTGAACCTGGAAGCTGAGCTTGCAGTGAGAGATCGTACCACTGTACTCCAGCCTGATAGAAAAGTGAGACTCCATGTAAAAAAAAAAAAAAAGAATTAAGATAGAACTAAGTTACTGAACAACATTTAAGTCAGGAAGGAGTGTGATGAGGTAAAAAATATTCTCAGATCGTTTTGTTTTTTAGAAGATTGTAAAAATATTGGCTTATTTTAGACTTTAGTAAATTAAATATGCATATTAAAATATTCCAGGTAATCACCAAAGAATGGAAATAGAGTTTATATTGTTCAACCTATGATTGGTAAAATAAAATAAAGGGAAAAATAAGAAACAAATATTAATTAATTCTAAGTAACTAAAGAAAAAAAAGAAGACAACAAAGAAAACATTGGAGCAAAGTGGAAGCACAAGATAAGATAGTATAAAGTAATCCATTTATATTCATAATTATATAAATGTCAATGTGGTAAATTCCCTAGTTAAAATGCAAATATCTTTAGACTGGATTTTAAAAATTTCCACAATTTTCACTTTAGAAGAGACAGTGTCTTGTGCTGCTTATAGGGATACAGAAAAATTCAAATAGAAGGATGAAAAAGATAAAATAGGAAGCATAAAACAATAAAGAAAATTAATGTAGGTATATTAACTGGAAAGAGTGAACTTTAATGTGGAAAGCATTACCAGAAATAAAAGAGTTTATTGCATGTTAATAAAAGTTTTGGTTTTTCAGGAAGATTTTGACAATACTTTCTAATATAAATGTACTTAATAACATAGCTTCAAAATATATAAAGCATAATTTGAACTGAAATATAAGCAGAAATTGCCAAATCAACAACATAATGGGAGAATTTAATTTACGTCTCTCAGTAACTGATAAATCAAGCAGACAAAAATCATTAATGATATAAACAATTTGAAAACTATAATCAACCGTCTTGATCTAATGACTGTCTTTTGAACACTGACTGCTCCCAATAACTTAAATAAAACATATATAAATTTTTTTCCTAGGAAATGGAATGCTTACAAAAAATGAACTTTATGATAGGCCATAAAACATGTGTGCACAAATTTCAAAGACAGTTTCTCATAGGCCACTTCGTCTGACCTCATTTTAGAAGGACTTAGAAAAGAAGCTCATGTAATTGTGATACAAAGGAGCCAGACTTTTTATATAATTGTCCCAAATTCTAAATACCTGGTTCTATTTAGTGGAGAGACATAATCCAATTTTTCTTTGAAGACAGTGTGAAATGTTAGATTAAAAGGAATAATTTATTTGTGAGAAGGTGAGAAAAAAAATGGTGCTAGATACCTCCCTGAGATCTAGGCACACCATCAGGTTTCCGACATTCCTGATACTAGAGAGGTATTTTGAAATTTCACAGCTTTTGTGCTGTGCAAAACCAAACATGCTAATATTTTCAGTTTTTGTTGTTGTGGTTTACAAACGTTTTGGTGCCATCCATTGTAAGGAGCTGAAAGAAGTGAAGACACTGGAATGAGACAACCAAATATTACCTGAACCCTGTGAAATGGTCTTTGAATTTCTTTTATAAGCCATCAATTATTTTAATTATGCTGACACACTTTTCTTGTTTTAGCCTTTTCCCATGACCAGCTTGAAAAGAATTACTTTGCTTAAATAGGTTTTAGTGTAATTTTTCAAATGAGAGATTCATTCAATTAAAAAAAATCTGCAAATAGCATTTTGCCTTTGTATTGATAGCTCTGCTGATTTGATGTAAAGTCCTTTGAATCTCACAGTCTTTAGATTAGTATTTGCTTTAAGCATGACATATTTAATGAATACAACAGATATACTTGTTAAATTCTTGTGTTATATGGGAATTTCTAATATTCAAAAATTTTCAAAAATCTTAAAAATATCGATGATAAAAGCCCAAATTAGGTTATTTTTAAGTCAATTAATCCTCAGTTATTCAGCTTCAAATTAAAATTTTTTTTGGTATAAATTGTCCCATTAATATGGCATATTTAAAACTTTTTTCATTGCAAAAATCTAAAACATAAATGAATTATTATTACAGCAGAAATCAAGTAACAAGTAATAAAATCACCTAGCAGAATCATAGGTTTTAAGTAACTTGAAAAAGACTGCAAATAGTGAGAGAAAGTATTTAAAATATAAAGATGAAGATCAGGGAATGAGTATGATGTGTTCAGTGTGGTACAGAAATTTTCTTAAAATTCACTCACCCTTGGAGAGTATCTGATAAAAGTCATCTAGTTTAAAAGGCAAGTTACTTCCAAATATATCTGAATTATATGAAGGATCTATTAATTTGATATGTGAGGGGTACCATCATAGTTGCAAGGGTTTCATAAGGATTTTCATGTTGGATCTTCCCCTTTTCTTTTTTAAAGTGGGACTTCTACTTAATCTAGTAGTGTGTGAAAAGTTGTTGCATTTATTAGAGACTCCTTGACAAATAAAATGGTGGCTGCTGCTGGATTTTTCTCCCAACATGCTTTGGGAGATGTAACAGGAGGGCAATTCAAAAACCAAAGAAAAGCCTTGATGTATGAAATGTCAACCTATTTATCAGCAAGTGTTATTGTTCCTCTTAAGGGTCTAATTTTCATCTGAACAAGAGCTGATTCATCAGTGGAGAACAAAAATAACCATGTGCTTCTAGGTTGTGCTGAGTCCAGTGGCATAGGGCTTCCCTATTCAACTTTCTACCTGGGTTGTCTTTTTGCTCCAGTGATTTCTAAACATTCTGGGGGGTTATTGAAAATTTATTAGTAGCCTAGAATATAACTATTCTTTTGTAAATATTCCCCCAATATTCAAAAGTAATGCTCTGCAGGTATAAAGTTTAGTATATACCTATTAATTCTACATTGCATTAATTTCTCTGTCAAAAACTGAGACAGGCATATAAAATCTTCTACTGTAATTGTTATATGAATTTATAATTTATTATTGTTTTTACATGTGTTCTATTTTATTCAGCCTTCTGATTTTTAAAAAAACTTCCTTTTGTTTTCCTATTGTTTAGGTTTTCTTTGCAATCTGTTACTTTTACCTGGCATTTTTGTTCTTCTATTGATTATTTGACCTCAAAAATTACCCTTTCTATGTTAAAAATACAGCACTTTATAGTAGCTTGAATCACTACTCTGTTCCAGTTAACAAGGTATATAAAGCAAGAGAGCTTTAAATATATTATTTCATATTTGCAATAGTGCTGTATAGATTATCATCCTAATTTACTTATGAGAAAATAGTTTCTATGAAATTAATTGCTTATTTTATATCACAAAGCTAGTTAATAGGCAAGGCCAGAATGTGAACCCAGGCATCTGAGATTTCTTTTATTTACTGAACTCTGTCATCTTCCTAGTTTAAAATACTTCTCTCTCTGTCTTCTTCACCATCACATTTTGTTTCGACTAACATTGAATCTAGACTTTCATTATTAGATTCTTTTTTAGGTATGAATTTATCTTTTCAGAGTTATTTGTATTTGCATTAAATTTCACAGTGATTTTGGCATAACTTTTTAAGCAGAACCTGAGATTTCACTGATTACATTCCCTTTTTTCTTTGTAATGAATCTATTTTGCTGTCCTTAAGAGACCTATCTTTTTAAAACCTAAAACTTTAATCAGGATCTGTAGAGTTGTGACTCTCTAAAATTTTTTAAATAGTTAAATTTATAAGGCTGCTAAATAGAGCTTTCTTATCTAAAAACCTTATTTCCTTTTTTTTTTGTTTTCAAATCATTTTTCTCCATTATTTATTTGGTTATTGCTTTTCCTCTGGCCCTTCTCATCTCTTAATGTACTTCATACTGGGATATTATGGATAACTCCCGTGTTGCCAGTGTTTTGTTCAGTATATTTGTCTTTGAAAATTTCCACTGAACTCTGGAAGGGTTTGTTAAACATGTCTTCTAATGCATTTACTTGTTTTTGATGTTTTCTAAATAATGTAATTTTACTGCCTAGATAAAATTAATCTCTCTTGATTTTCATCTGAAAACCATCTTTCCTAACTCATATTGTTCCTTTTGCATACATGCAAATACAATTGAGATTGAATAAATTATCTTTTGCAAACTTTACAGAATTTGTCATAGTACATTGCAGGTATTTGTTATGATTTCCCAAATTGTTCACTTTGTAAAAGCCTACTAAAATATTTCTATTGTCTAGTAATTTTTGTCATTCTTCCAGGTGGGTACCTTTTATGTGTCTAGGATTTGGAGTTGAGTGGTGGTCTGTCAGAGACTATTTCTTTAGCTCCTTTAGTTCCAGATAAAGAGGAAATAAGAGGTTTGCATTTTTTCCAGTGGTTTCATTTTGACCATTTCAGAATGAGGGACAGAAGTACTTCTGTGTCTGGAAACTTCATCATTGTAGCAAAAATTCATCTACTTAACAAATATTTACTGAAGGCCACCTGTGAGTCAGATATCGCTGGGCACTGGAGATATGATGATGAATACGGCAGTCTCGATTCCTGCTCTTATACAGTTTACAAACACTTAAAGAAGTCATATATCAAATGATTACACAAAAGTCTACCTAATTACCTGTAGTGGTAAAGGTTATAACAACTTGCTGGGCTCCTGGCGAATTGGAGGCATGACAAGAAACTGTCATTCAGAGTGCAATGAGCACAGGGAGAAAAGTCTAGGGAGGTGGGAGTGGCCAGACGGGGCACGGCCCAGCAAGCCACAGTAAGGATACTGAGCATAGTCCAAAAGCAATGGAAAGCCATTGGCATATGGGAAGCAGGTGAATGACATATTTATATATTTTTTGAAGGCCCACTCTAGCTTTAATTATTAGGACAGACTGTAGGGGCCGAGTGGATATGAAGAGACCAGTCTAGAATGCTCTTAAAGCCATTCATACAAGAAGGACATGACTGTGGCTTGGACCAGGCTGTTGTAATGGACATGGAATGAAGGGAACATATTAATATTTAAGAAATTTTTGGGTCAGTTGGTATTATGAGGAGAAATGATTGGCTGATTCACTATGGGAATGAGAAAGAAGGATTTCATTTCTTTATATGTTGCAATAGCCTAGAGTTATCTGGCTGCCCCCTTCTGTATCTGCTACATTGAGCACACCATCTACTCCAGGTGTGAGTAAGGCTAAGAATGGGTCCCTCTCTTCATGCTGTCATTTCACTTAGTGAAGTTAATGGTAGATGTAAAGTTGTGCCTATGAATCATCCCACTGCCTATTTCTGCTCCCAGGACTTATGAGGTAGTATGAGATTGAGAGTGCAGATTCTAGTGTCAAACTGGATTTGGGCTTTGGTCCTGCCACTTACTGTGAGAGTATTTTGTGGCGAATTGCTTAGTCATTCTTCCCCCAATTTTCCCAGCTATAAAATGGGGATAATTCTAGTATCTACTTTATTGGGATATTGTGAGGCTTAAGTGAATTCCTATTTATGAAGCACTTTGAACAGCATTGTATGTGCTCCAATATTAGTTATATTTATTATTACTCTTTTTTTTGTGTGGTGGCTGAGGATCTTGTCCACACACTGTCCTGACAGTCAGGACATTCTTACAGTGAATACTTTCTCTAGTGCAGTTCTACCTACACCATAGGTTGTGTAAATTTAAAAAAATTCTGATTTATGAGTACTACCCAATGCTTTTCCTCTTAAAAAATTTATTTGCTCACTTAGTTGGGAAATTAGGCTATAATTGCTGCCTTAAACAGAAATTCTCTACTAACTCTTAATGATTACTAGTCCTGCCTTTCGGGCATATTCATGTACTAGATGGTAGAGGATTGATGTAGAATATCTAAGAAACTGGCCTGTGGGAATTAGTAAAAGGCATAACTATGTGATATAATAAAAAGTTATAAAAGGGAAATGTACCAGTCAGGATTCAACCAGAGAAACAGAGCCAGTAGGAGATATATATCTTAACAGATTTATAGGCAGGCAGAGTGGCTCATGCCTGTAATATCAGCACTTTGGGAGGCCCAGGCAGGCGGGTGGGTCACTGGAGGTCAGGCGTTGGAGACCAGCCTGACCAACATGGTGAGACCCCATCTCCACTAAATACAAAAAATTAGCCTGATGTGGTGGTGCACACCTGTAATCCCAGCTACTTGTGAGGCTGAGGCAAGAGAATCACTTGAACCCTGGAGTCAGAGGTTGCAGTGAGCTGAGATTGTGCCATTGCACTCCAGCCTGGGCAACAAGAGCGAAACCTCATCTCAGAAAAAAAAAGTTATTTATGATAATAAATTGGCTTGTGTGACTGTGAAGGTGGCTAGACAAGTGTAATGTCCACAGGGCAAGCTGTCAGGGAGGTCACTAAAGCTGAAACTCTTGGGCCAAGCTGATGCTGTGGTTGATAGGCAGAATTTCTTCTTCAGGGAATCATCAGTTCTGCTAAGGCCTATCAACTGACTGAATTGAGATCATGTAGGTTATCTGAAATAATCCCCATCCTCAAAGTGAACTCATTTTTACTTTAATTGCATCAACAAAATATCTTCAGCAACACCTAGATTATTTTTTGATTGGGTAACTGGGGACTATAACCTAGCCAAGTTGACACAAAACTGACTATCACAGAAGACGATTCTCAAAGCTCTTAGAAACAAGTTTTGTTTGTTTTAGGAGGGTTATATGATCTATAAATACAATTTTTGAGAAATGAATTTCATGTGGCTAGATCTTTTTTCTAACACTTTACTTTTATTATTTGAATTTTTAAAATAACGGTTGAGTTTTACTATGTTAAATGTATTTATTCTGTATGAATTCACTATCCTTCTTTCTCCCATTGTCCCTGCTCCCAAAATATTTACTTTATTCTGAATCAGGTGGCAGAGGCATCCATTAATTTTTGGTTGTGCAAGTTTCTAAATAGCTGTGTTTTTCCACACATTAAAAAAAAATCATATTCCCACCCACCTCTGTTCTTTTGTTAACTTCTCTTCTTTATGATAGCAGCAGCTATAATGTCTTCCTGTGTTTTGCAACTTCAGGTTCCTGATTAGGCTTCTATGTAGCTCCATCTGGCCACATCCATTGCTGCCTTGTATCAAGAGCTGGAATTAACATCCTTCAGATTTTCTCTGGCCAGCAGCAGAGCCAGCCAAGTAAATAATCCTTTTATGCCATGTGGGTAGACTTTGTTGACCCTACAAAAATAAGACTGGGCATATTCTGAACTGAGACTATCTTGTCTGTATTACTTCAGTTGTCCAATTTTAATTTAGAATGTTCACTTTCAGTTCGCTTGATCTCCAGTGAGTTGAAATCAGCTGGGGGTGAAACCAAAAGAATGCAAAGAATCCTGGGGAATCAGTAACTTTCTGATGCTAGTCAGAGCAGCATGCTCTGTGGAAAGGAGGAGCTCCAAGAATCTAGGAAGAAGAAGGCTAAAACAAATGTTGGTCAATTGAAAGACAATGGTGTAAGAGAAAGAGAAATCCTAGGGAAATGGCAAGCACCATCAAATTAAACAAATGGGGAACAGACTATAAAACAGATGATGCAATGTCTGGAAAATATGACAAAAAGACTTTGAGAAAGGACCATTTATTTTCTTCAATGATCATATATTGAATTAATTAGCATTACATGTGGTCAAAAGCTCCTAGGAATTATTTCTTCATAAGTAGTTTTTTTTTTTAACTTGCTATTAATTTATTTCCTCTCCATTTGCTCAAATAAGTATTTTTACATTGGTTTATTTTATTTTTAGACAGTTTAGACTAGTGGTTCTCAACACTGCATTAGTATTATCTGGAAACGTGTTGGAAATGTAAATTCCTCAGTTGTATCCCAGACCTATTGCCTTAGGAACTCTGGGAATGGGGTCCAGCAATTTGTGTTTTATCAAGGCCTCTAGAAAACTCTGATGTAAGCTCAAGTTTAAGAATTACTGGTTTAAAATATAAAAACTGGGCTGGGCATGGTAGCACATGCTTGTAATCCCAGCACTTTGGGAGGCAGAGGTGGGTGGATCACCTGAGGTCAGAAATTCAAGACCAGCCTGGCCAACATGGCGAAACTCTGTCTCTACTGAAAATACAAAAAATAGCTGGGCGTGGTGGTAGGCGCCTATAATCCCAGTACTTGGGAGGCTGTGGCAGAAGATTTGCTTTCATCCGGGAGGTGGAGGTTACAGTGAGTTGAAATCGCGCCACTGCACTCCAGCCTGGGTGACAGAACAGGACTTCCTCAATCTCTCTCTCTCTCTCTCTCTTTCTATATATGTATATATATAACAAAATTTTATAAAATTCTAAATATATTTTATATAAATATATGTGTCTCAAACACACTATATATACTTTTAATGTTACATATCACATTTCTTTAGGCCCTATTAGAAGCCCTATTAGAGGATGATAAGCCTAGGACTTAGACCATTACTTCTTGTAGGTCTGCTTCTTTCACAATGTCATCTACACTCACTTCAAGTACATGGATCTAGAATTTTTATCCTTGTCTGCTAAGTGAAAGTATAAAATGTTTTTCTAGCATTTCTGGCCCTTTGTATCTTTGTGATGTCTTCAAAATAAATTCAATTTCTCTGCTCATCTGAAGCACATGTAAATTCTTATATTTAGGGATCTGATATATGACAAATGTAACTTGGGTTCATTTCAGTTGAATTTATAATCAGGCTCCCTAATACACTATTGCTAGGAAGCAATTCTCAACCTTTTGAAGTGACTCACAACAAATTTTCCCTGAAGAGATCCTCTTATGGAACCCATGTATATTTAATAATTCTTGGTCATCCTACTCTGTAGTTTTGATGAAACATAAAATAGACTAACCAATAGTATCTACTTCCCTTCTTCCATATAACTGCATTTATTAAGCCTGATTTTGTCTCTTTTTCCTTCTATTATCCTATTCGTAACTGACATGAGAAACACTCTCCATGTGCAGCCTCTTTTTTACATTCTAGAACGAGATGAAGATGCAGTAGGAGGATTCATTTGTTAGAAGCTGATGGTTTTGTTTTCTCTGTGGAATAGGAGGTGAGATCATCTGTTGAGATTGGGGAAGTGGGTGAATTGGATGCATGGAGAAGTCTAGTCGTAGCGGTAGTTAAAATATTGAAATACTCCTAAGCCATACTATGAGTTCCCGTATACCCTTATTTCTGTGCCCCCTCCCCTTGCCCAGGGCCCCTGTAGCTTCCTATGATCCAGCATCTAGAGTCTAGCACTGTTGAACAGCAAAGCTACATAGAGTCCCTGTTCTGATCCATGGGTACCCATACCTTGCTGGTAGCTAAGAATTTTGAAGGTTATTGTGATCAGAGATTTTATGAGAGATGAAAATGTTTGACATCGTTCTTGTATAGAATGGGACAGTGAAATCAGCACAGAAATTCTCTAGGATCCCTGAAGGCTGTCTGGAAGGTTCAGTTGATGGTAGTTATTATGAATTTATGGTCTTCATTATTATGAGATTTATTCACGCGTAGACAAGGAGAAAGCTGATATTTGGGCCTGTGAGAGGCTGGGTTTTTTTTCCAGAAGAGTTCAATAAGAAGACAAAGAAACAGAGAATAATTCTCTACTTCTCAGGAAAATCTATGAAATAGAAATGAAAAGGGCAAAAAGATTATCATTAGGGTGGGTCCTTTCAATGGAAACATAGACGATCTCTAGAGTTCAGTAAATTCTCATTCAACATTTTCAAACAGGTTCTTGCAAACTGTGAATTTGAGTGAAATGATCTATCATGAAACCAATTTTACCACAGGCTAATTGATATAAATAATAGTAAAGCTCCTATGACATATTTTTGATCATGATAACATCACCAAACTTGTAAATAAAGACCCCAAACACTTCTAATATTAAACATTAAAATAAATGTGAGCCACACATACATTTAAAAATATTAATGAAAACAAGTAAGCTAATGATTTACCCAGTTTGCGGTGAATCAGTGAGTGATGGCAGACATGGTTGTGGTGGGTTAAATAAAGGAATAAATGTTTGCAAAGTGAAAACTGTCCTGCCACTAGACAGTTCAAAAACAATCACAGATTTGGCAAGCTTGCTGAGCACTTTTAGACCACATTGTTTATTGTTGTGCACTTATATAATTGTCTTCCGTGTTATTAATTTTTATTTGAGAATAATTTGTATTCATTCATTTTCCAATGTGTTTATTTCAGATTAAGGTTATGGGTGGCCAGAGCATCTCCTGGCAACTCAGGCTCAAGGCAGGAACTAGGCCTGTACAGGATGCCATCCCATTACAGGTCCACTAACACACACCCACACTCACTCAGAGTAGGGCCATTTGGACATGCTAATGAACCTGACATGCACATCTTTGGGATGTGGAAAGAAACTAGGGTATCCAGAGACAAGCCAGGCAGACATGTAGTGAATATGCAAACTCTATGTAGACAGTGGCCCCAGCCAGGAATTAATATTTTTTTCTCATTAATGTTATAATAAAACAATTTTGAATGAAACAACATTATTTGAGGACCTGCTGTATTCTTCCCAGGATCAACTCAATCCATGAGTCTACATCTTTCATGGTCTTTGAGCTACTTTATAATGTTGTAAGGTATTGAAAACTGACAGTAATGCAAATGATTCTTGTTCATAAAGATGTAAATAAATTTTTTCCAGTGGAGATGTAATTGATGCTTGTCATGTGGATATTGATCAGTTTTGGATCTATTAGTAAATTTATTTTAGCATTCCTGATTGCCTATATGTATGTCTGTTCTTTTGATTCTCCTTTGAACTGGTGTTATATATCTTATTGGATTCCTATTCCTTAATGAGTTAAATAAAATCTTTGACACATATTCAAAGTCTTTATATGATGGACAGGACTTTACTGCAAAATATCCTTTCAGAATTACATTACTCATGATGTTGCACTGGTACTATGGTGATTTCAGCATGTGGCTCTCTCACTTACTACGTTGTTATCTTCTAGAGAAAACATAGGCTTTTTGGGTGGGATTTAATGTAAGGATTAAAAACATATATTTAGAATTAGACTGACCTAAATTCGAGTCCCATCTCTAGTGCTTGTTAGATTTTTTTAAATAATAGATAAGTAACTTTTACTCTCCAAGCCACAGTTTTTTCCTTCAGTAAAATCAAGAAAATAGTAGCACTTGTCTTAGAGGTGGATGCTGAAGATAACCATGCAAATACTTAGAGCAGTATCTGTTAAATGCTCAATGAATGCTGGAGGCTGTATCACATGGTAGTTAATAGCATCAGTCCTGGAGCCCAGCTGCTTCAGTTGTGTACTCCAGGTTCTACTACTTTCTAGAATAATTGTCTGGGATTTAGTGTCTTCACCTTCAAATTTGACGTGACATATTTTCTTCCTTCGTAAGGTAGTTACGTAGATTAAATGAATTAACACATTAATAAATGTTATCTGTATTATTACTAATATCAATATTACCTTGAGTACCCACACATTTCTACTGTGCTTTCTCCTCTTTTTCAATCTACCTATCTCTTGGATGTAGGGCCAGCTTCTTGGGCCTGAAATCTGTGTAGATGCATAGGACCTTGTGCCTAGAAGGGCTCTACGCTTTGTTCAATGCTCTACTATTGCAATCTTGAAATTCCTAATAATTTTATTTCCTGGTAACTTCCCTTTTACTTCTCTGTATTCATTCATTCAACAAGTAACTATAGAACACGTAC
This sequence comes from Cacajao melanocephalus, assembly GCA_963573385.1. NCBI lineage: Eukaryota > Metazoa > Chordata > Mammalia > Primates > Pitheciidae > Cacajao > Cacajao melanocephalus. Next base: position 23,579 of record CAUYLG010019694.1, read on the forward strand.
TATGTATTGGATTCTGAGTTTGGTTTAACATCTTTACAACAGCTCATGCCCTGACCTCTGAACCTTACACACCATGCTGACAACTTATGTTTTATAAATGGAGCCTGATGGGACTTGGAAGCATGTTGGTGAGAAGAGGAGACACATGTAAAATGTGTGTCTGTGGATAGTGGTTACTCCATATGCACATAATGACACGATGGGTACAGAGTTCCTGAAGTCCCATGATGCATGCAAGTTCAATGAGACTCAAAGCCAAGTATGAGGTAAGCATACTCCATCTATAGCAGGAATAAATGCAGATGTTGATAGCTCCAGGAAGCCATGCTTTCCATTTGAACCATAACTTGCTTAGAAGGCAGAAAGAAGACGGTGTTCTTCTAAGAAACATGAACAGCCAAAGAACCATATCATATATTTTCTTATTTGTGTTACTTTGCTGTCTTAGTCAAACACTTCCACTGAAGTTAGAAGGAAAAGGAAAGATAGGACAGCTATAGTTTCTCTTCTTCTCAGTTTTTCCTTATTTATCAGTAAGCTGAAGATAAAGAGGGTTTGTAGAATGGGCACATATCAAGAAGTGAAAAAAAAGAAAAAATTGTTATTGGTTTTCTGCAATGTTTCCACTGGCTTAGTAAGAGCTAGATACATATGTCTGTATGGTTGTGTACGATGATTCTACATACTAGTTAACTGTTCTTATACTTACGTTTAAAACTAGCATTCCCAAATATAAAGATGAATGGTAAAAGTCATGCTGAAAATGTAAAATTTTTAAGTTTTACTTATTTAGAATGACATAAGCAGCAAATAAAAACCATCATAACAAGTTGAGAATGAGGGAGACAGTAGAAAAAATTTAAAAACTTTACATTTTAGTACCCTAAATAGAAAACTTTATAGTTTAGTACCCTTTAAAGTATACTTGTTTTTTTCTTGCTTTTTGAACAAAAGGCTCTGCATTTTCATTTTGCACTGAGTCCCACAAATTATGTAGCTGCCCCAATTGGATGGATCAATTCCTTCATTTAACAGATATTTCTCAGAGATACTATCATGTTGCAGGGTCTGAATTTTGTTCAAAATATTTTATAACAAAGAGTTCAAGCTTTTCTTTTTCTTTCTTTCTTTCTTCTTTCTTTCTTTCCCTTCCTCCTTTCCCTCCCTCCCTCTCTCCCTCCCTCCCTCCTTTCCTTCTTTTCTTCTTTCTTTCCTTTCTTCTTTTTTTTTTGAGACAGAGTTTTGCTCTTGTCACCTAGGCTGGAGTGCAGTGGCATGACCTCGGCTCACTGCAAGCACCGCCTCCTGGGCTCAAGTGATTCTCCTGCCTCAGTTCCCAAGTAGCCAGGACTACAGGCAGGTGCCACCATGCCCGATTAATTTTTGTATAGTCAGTAGAGATGAGGTTTCACCATGTTGGTGAGGCTGGTCTTGAACTCCTGACCTCAGGTTATCTGCCTGCTTTGACCTCCCAAAATGCTGGGATTACAGGCATGAGCTACTGTGCCTCGCCAAGCCTCTGTTTCTGAATTCCACTGGCCAAGCTGGCATTGTCTACCAAGAGATTCATTCATTCCTTCATTTGCTCATTCCATATTTACAGAACACTTATCACGTGCTGGGTCTTGAGTTTGGTTTAACCTCTCTTGGACACTCATACCCAGACCTCTGAACCCCACTCACCATGCTGACATCTTTTTAACATCTATCACTTGCTATTATTATCACTTAATTTGTTCCATATTGCCATGTGGGGAATAATAACTGTGTTTTTTCTCTTAGTTTTTCAGAAAGAACACTTGTCTCCTAAAGACAATAAGAAGTAGGCCTGACACCCAAACCTGGGCCTCCTCATTCATGGCTTAGTGTACTCCTCAGGCCTCCTTCCAGCTTCTACCCCTTTCCCACCATGGGTGGAACATCTCAAGTATTTATCAACTTTATTTGTCTTCTAAGAAAGACAGAATGGAGCTCTAGTGATCAGTGAAAGAGTATGTTAATGGAATAAGTAAACAAAGTTTGTAAATTACAAAGAGCATGGCAAGAAGTGTGCTAAAGTAAGAACAGCTGAGCAGAGGGTTTTGAGTACTTTCTAAACATTTCTACCTTGCTGTTGTCCTCAGAGACCTATTTGCTTCTCTTTACAGTCTGGCTTGATCCATTTATTTTCATTTGAATGTTTATTTCTGTTTTTCTTTCTTCATTTTCTCTGTAGCCTTCAGTCATTCCTGACAAGGTGATTTTACCCTCATTTTCTTTTGGCTCTTATTTCATTTCCTTTCAAAAGAATGAAAAATTCTACTTTACCTGGAAAAAAGAAAGTAGAGGATTTCACAAAACTTTCCATCTTGCAGACTGGAGAAAATATTTTTTGCTGCTATATTAGGAAAAATGGAAAGACCACAGAATGAAGAGAGATCAGATATATTTAAAAAAGATAAAAAGATGCCCTAATTAGAACCATTGTCACCAAAAGCATGTCTGAATACATTATCTTCAAATTAAAATACCACAAATTTTAAAATAGATGTCCCTATGCCAACTTGTAGTAATAACATTTATCAGATTTGTTCAAAGAAAATAAATTGAAATTTTTCCAGATGTTTTTAATGGAAGCACTGAAAATAAGTAACACTTGAGAATTGTGTTATCTTACAAATAGAGAAACAGACTCTTAAAAATATACAACATGCTTTGAATATTTCACCCAAGTACAAATTGTTTTCTGGAAAAAAATTATTTACATAGAAATGTTTTTAAGAATTTAGTTTAATTGGGAATTTAGAAAACTGTGCAATCAGATCTGCTATAATTTCCCTTTCATGATAATGTCAGCTTCATTTAAAGACAGATCCTAATTTAAACTCAGGATAAAGAATTTAATAACAAGACTAGTTCAAGGATTTCATGGAAACCATGTTTTTGGGCAAACTGTGTCTTATATTGTAAGACTTAGAAGAGCTTATTAGTGAGAGTAAGTTTAAAGAGAAAAGGTAATGACCACTCTCAGGCTTGAAGAAGGCCCCATGGACTGATTTTTTAATATGTGCTTCGTGGAGATAGTGGGGCTTTGTGCATGGCACTGATAAGGCTTCATCAGGGGAAGCCAGTAAATCACATCTCTTTTGTACTTCTCCTTTTCTTGAAAGTTTTCCTCCTTCTTATGCTCTTGCAGCAATTTCTGATAGTTAGACATATGCCCAGAGAGAGATTCACAGCCATGGATCCTGAGTTAGACAGATTAGCTTTGCCTACTTTTAATTAAATGGAACGATTTCCTCAATATGACTAGTTTCCAAGAATTCCTACCCTGCTGGTCTGAACAATTCCTGTTGTCATTGAGTTAGTAATTTCCCTTCTCTATCCACTCATTTAATTGAAAACTGAAAAAAATTATTTATTTGTATATGCTCTTCCCTTGATGATAAATTTTATAAATATGTGAAGTCTGAATTACATATTTAAGTGGAAAAAGTGTGGTGGAAATATGGAGACTAAGATATGAAAGACACTGGCAAGGAAGAACAATGTGAATCAGTAATTGCCCTGAGGTAGGCATGGAAGAGCCATCCAAGATGATTTCAAGTCTTAAAGCCTTGGAGGGGTTTTATGACAGAGTAGGTGTGAACCAGTTTAAATGATTCAAAGAAATCCAAAGGGAAGACCACTGAGAAAGGATCACTAAATTTGTTCATTTAGAAGTCACTGGTAATATTTGAGAGGCCATTTCAGTAGCACTACTGGGGCAATTATTTTACTTCAAGGAATTATAGATGGGTGGACCTTGAGGAAGCAGAAGCAGGGGTTATGAATCGTACACTCAAAAAATAGCAATGTGGCAGGTGGGGCCAGTGGAGTCAAGTTTTGTCCTGATATTGAAGACCTGAGTGTGACTGCAGAGAGTGGAGAGAAGTGGTTGACAGTGCGGGAGGGAGGGAATATCAGGGAAATAATGATCATGAAAGAAGGAGGGAAAGATTAAAGTAGCCTCGAAGGTGAGTGGGGAATGGCTGGGTGTGGTGGCTCAAGCCTGTAATCCCAGCACTTTGGGAGGCCAAGGTGGGCAGATCACCTGAGGTCGGGAGTTTGAGACCAGCCTGACCAACGTGGAGACCCCTCGTCTCTATTAAAAATACAAAAAATTAGCCAGGTGTGGTGGCACATGCCTGTAACCCCAGCTACTTGGGAGGCTAAGGTAGGAGAGTTGCTTGAACCTGGGAGGCGGAGGTTGCGGTGAGCTGAGATCACGCCATTGCACTCTAGCCTGGGCCACAAGAGCAAAACTCCATCTCAAGAACAAAACAAAACAAAAAAACAAAAGAAGATGGGTAGGGAAATGCTATTCTCTGTAACAGGAGGGAAGAAAGATGAGATGTGCCTGGCATTGTGCTAAGTGCTTCACATGTGTCTTTCGTTTAATCCTCACAACATCTATCAAACACTCCGATCGTTGTTGCTATTTCATAGGAAACATAAGAAACTGAGGCTTGGAGATTTAAATTACATACTTGATAAATTCTGAGCCAGGATTAAATCCAGGTTTCTTTAATTGCAGAGCATGGGCTTATCACAACAGTGCTGACATAGAAGTGCCTGTTACTTTTGACCTGTAAAATGGCCATTTTATGTGGTTCAACTTAACAGAATTAGTTGAAGTGTGTAAGAAATAAAGTGGAAAGACTTTTGTTTGGTGGCCTTCACACTGGTCAGGAATCTACTGGTAAACCACATAATCCACTCTGCTACTTGATGAGGAGAAATACTGTGACCAATGATATTGTTTGGCTCACAGAATCTCTAGGAGGTCTCCAGAACCAAGCCATGAAGCTCCACAGCCAGGAACAGAGTTCCACCACACCACGGGGAATCTCAAACACAAGATGACTGAGACCAAACTCATCATTTCTCACCCTAAAGGTGACTTTTGTTAATGACATTGCTGCAATCACTATTGTTACTGTGATTTTTGTTAATGCCATCACTGCAATCACTGTTAGCACAGTTGTACTGTCATGAAGGCTCGGAGTTATCATCTCATCATATTATAGTTGATTCACTGAGAGGGTGGTCAATTCATTTCATCCCCCTATCCACACTGTAATTGGACATTTTCAGGCTAATACATCTGCCATTGATTTTCTTATAATTCTACCTGGGCTGTTTTTCTCCCAGATTCTGCCTGTCTTCTGTTTATTGTTTTTTTCAAACACCAGTTCTTCTAGGAAGCCTTTCATCATCTCCGGAGGCAGAATCATCGGCCTCTCTGTGACCTCACACAACACTGTTCTTGATCTTGGTGCAGATCTCATGGGTCCTTTCATTAAAGTGCTGGTGTGAATGCTGGCTCTCTCTGGCTTTTCTTCCACAGGGCAAGTCCATGCTCCCTTGCGTCTGTTGTGTTTCTCATGTCACCTAAAACTGTGACTTATAGCAGCTGTTCATTACTTGTTTACTGAAAATTCAGCAAACTTTTTATTAACTCCAAGGTCTAACAAAGTGGTTAGTAATGGTAACTGGTTTAATACTTAGACAAAGAAATAAAAATGGATAATATAAAATCAGAAAATAGCAGTTTTCAGAGGTTAGGAAAAACTAATGGGAGGAAAATGGAGAGAGAGCAAGAAAATAAAAAGGCATTTAAAACATTTATTTAACAAACTTCTAGTGATATCCAGATAATATTCTTGACACTGAAATTAGACAAGGTCCCCACTGTCATGGAGCCTCTATTCTAGTGTGGGGAGGGAGAGAGATGAGAAGAAGACAGGTGTGTGAAACAGCAGGGCGAGGGGAATGCCATGAGAAAAGGAAGTCACGGGAAAAACCTAGTGAATTGTAGGGGTGGGAGGTGCTACAGTGGGTGGTTAGTGAGGGTTCTTTAAGCAGAAATCTGAATGAAGTAAGGGATTTCTGGGTGAAGAACATTTTAACAGAGGACATCTAAGTGCCAAAGTGCATGCTGATGCACTTGAAGCATGCTGACATGTTGGAGGAATAGCAAGTGGACCGATGTGGCAGGAGTTAGAATGAATGAGAGAGAGAATGGTAAGAGATAGAGTCAAAGAGACAGTTGTATTGTGAATTGGGAGGATCACGGACACCTGCTTTGTATCACTGAACATCTTCAACCGCCATGCTATTCCTATGCGAAGAAGGCTTCTGACATTTATGGATTTGATGATTGGGAGCAATATTTTTTCACCCATATACTGCATTTCCATAGAGTGGAAACAGCTCTACTTTTTACAAGTTAGCAGTATTGAGGCAGTACTTAAGTGTGGCAAGCGCTGTGCCAGCTCCCCAGAAGGTAAGCTAGATTGTGCCTGCTGTGTGTGGCAGCTGTCTCCCAGTGAGGGGAAAGAACAAGGAAGATCACATTTGGCCTCAGTGCCTCATAGCATTGTTCAAACCAGCTTTGCAGAGCTTTGCATTTTGTATAATGAAACTATACTTTATTTGGCTGGCTCAATTATTTATTTACTTAGAACTTCCAAGGGAACCAGGAAGTGATGAGAGGCTCACCAGCTGCCCTGCAAAGGCACTGTCCAGCAGTCAGATTTTCTGTGTCAGTCCTTTTTGTCCTAATTTTTTATTTCTGTTTTCAAATTTCAGGGTTTCTCAACTTTGGCAGTGTCGACATTATGAGCTAGACAATTCTTTGTTGTGGAGAGTTGCTCTATGCATTGGGAGATGCTCAGCTTTATCCCTGATCTCTACCCATTACATGCCAATAGCAACCCCAATCCCCACACACAGCCAAAAGTCCAAGATATTTGCCAAATGTCCCAGGTGTCCAAATTGCCCATGGTAGAGAACCACTGTCTTAATGAGTACAAGAATCTTGGGGAATGGAGGATTCTGAAGAGAGATCAATAGACATAGGTTTACACAAGCAGTTAATATTTTTTCTGGGACGTCGGAGGCATTTTGTAGCATACTTTTGTTTCCTTCCAAAAACTACAGGCAAGCTCTTCATTATATATTTTTAAAGTTCCTTTTTTGGATGTTTCTAAAGACAAGGCTCAGAATAATCAATATATTTGAAAACCACTTTTTTCCCCTGAGTGAGAATATCAAGTCAGAAAAATAGCAAGACTTTGCTGTTTCCCCTCTCTGAACAGGCAGGTTTTCCTCCAGTCAAGATGGTAAATGGCTGGTGCACAACGATGAATTCAACTGTAGATTGTTGCTACATCTAGGTCAAATGGCTGTCTTTGGTGTATATTCATCTTTCTCTTACAGGCATTTCAAAGTGCAGAAAACCTTCCCTATCTTCTCTAGAGTTTCAGCAGCACATTGAGAATTACCACATGGACAGATTCCTTCAGCCTTTCCCAAATTGAAAGGACAAAACTGTTTGAGAAGTGAACCTTGACTTTTCAAGGGTACTGTTTTTGTTTTCCCCTCTTCACTCATTCATTAAAGGAGTACAAGCCTATGGGCCCAATGAACTGATGATGTAGAATAGGGCATTCGGGTGAAGATATCTTTAATGCACAGTTGTGTTGAGTATACCAAAATCACTTCCCAGAAAACTCATTTTTATGTCATTCCCATATTGGCTTCATCCCTACTTAGTAACCGTATTTCCTAGAGATCCTGTAATGGGCTGAGTTGTGTCCCTCGCAAATTCATGTTGAAGCCCTAACCCGCAATGTAGCAATGTTTGGAAATAGCGCCTTTAAAGAGGTAATTAAGGTTAAATGAGGTCATAAGGGTCGGGCCCAAATTTCACAGGACTGGTGTTCTTATAAGAAGAGGAAGAGACACCAGAAGTATGCATGCACACAGGAGAGGCCATGTGAGGACTCAGCAGGAAGGCAGCCATCTGCCAGCCGGAAAGAGAGGCCTCAGCAGTAAACAACACTGTCGGGACCTGGGCCTTGTACTTCAGCTTACAGAACTGTGAGAAATATTTCTGTTGTTTAAGCCACCCAGTCTATGGTATTTTGGTATAGCAGCACTAGCAAAGTAATATAGGTCCCTAGCAGATAGCCAGCCGTTCTATGACCTGTGGGTCTTACCAGTGTTTTTTCCATGCCTGCCTCCACTCAAGCAAATATCACCTTCCATCTAGGCCCAAGTAAGCTCCTCTTTTCTCAGGAACATTTGCTTTCTATTATGGTCCTCATAGAACTCCCAGTCTTGGATTTTTGTAGGATTTATACTTTCTAGCATACAATTTAGGTCTCAAGTATACATTGTTATGCAATTCCCTATAACTTAAATACAACTTTTTGTCCCTTAAAAATGTAAAAGAAGCTTTTTCAACCCTCTCTCATTTCTATCAGGCAGTAGGCTTACATTTCCTAATAATACCTAATGCCATTATAGTGTTTTATTATTTTAAAGACATTTCACAGACCTCTTTTGAAGAACTTTCATAGACCTCTGTTTGAGTCATGCCAGCATCTTCACTCACTTGATGGCTATAACTGATTTTAGGCAAGGGTAGACTGAGGCACAGAACTAGCACTTGAGGAAGGTCTTAGAATTCTGGCATTGATCTGCCTGACCCCACTCTAGCTCTGTCTGTCTTTTTACATCATGTCACTGACCATATTGGACCTTACCTGAGCCCTGTGGTCCTAGAAAACAGGAACAATTAAGAAATCCTCCCACCCATATCCTTTGTGCTCTGGGAAAGAGCTTACTGCAAACAATTGCTCTTTCCCATGTGACTTGGATAAGACTCCCCATCTTCCCCTTGTTTATCTGCAACAAGGCCATACATAGACCCTCCAAATGCTCATTCTTTATTTCATAAATGATTAGCTGACTTGTTTGTATTCACTGACCAATCTGGATAAGATTCAGCCGAGACTGAAAGGTCAAACAAAATACAGGGCATCTTCAAAGGATATCCTGAAAACGAGATGTAAACTTTCTTCTATGCATTGTGATGCACTGTACTGGAAGTGTATTCATCAGAGTTCTTCAGAGAAATAGAATCAAGAGGATGTTATATAACATGTAATACATATGTAACATAATAGATGATTATGTAACATGTAATATATAACATGTGTGATATGTGTGTACATGTATAATGCATATGTAACATGCACAATTTAATATACATATATAGCAATATATTATACATATATGTAATATACACATGTAATATGTAATATACATGTATGTACACACATATTACATATATACACATATTTTACATATATTTTATATGTGTATTTAATATACATGTATTAATATAAATATGCAGTATGTACATTATATGTATATATGAATATAATCAATATATAATTAATATATAAACACATCAATATACACATATATATGCATTATATAATATATGCAATATGTAATGTATATGTAATATGCGTGTATACATATGTATGTGTGTGTACGTGTGTGTGTGTGTATATATATCTAAAAAATAGGAATTGACAAATGTGATTATGGAGGCCAAGAAGTCTCAACTGAATTTGAAGTTGGTGTATGTTAGAATCTAGGCTGCACACTGATAAACTGATACCACAGTGCATTTTCTTTTTTTCTATTTTTATTTTTTGTGTTACCACCTGCCTATATTTACTTGCTTACAGCCTATGGCTTTTAACATCAATGTGAAACTACACTGTAATATGTGCTTTTGTTTGAGGAAAGATTTTGCATGTGAGTTGATTCTTGAATTGTAAATTTTTCTAGCTTTCACATATAGCCTAGTTCTAGGGATTTGCTTGGGTTTATTAACTTTTACAACAGTAGAGCTGCTGCTGTGATAAACATATTTTCTGTTGACTCTCTAGAACTTGAGGAAATGGGTCATGGAAGATTTGGGGTTAGAAAAGTCACAATTCTTGGGAAGCTGAGGGAGCATATCATTTCTGGAAGATATTCTTACCTTTATCTGCTGAAGGTAGATTCCATATTTCAGTTAGGTACATAGGCTAAATGTTTCTGGATGGAATGGAGCAGAATAAGAAGTACAAGGACCTGGGGAAAGAGATATGCTTTCATATGTATTTTAAGATTTTCATTTCCTGTGGGTCAATAGAGGAGAAGTTTACTTTAGAAAAAAATTAAATCGATAATAAGAATTTCATAGTGTTGAAATTTCAGGCATTTGGGAAAATATGAAATTCGAGCATTTATATTATTGAGGTTGTATTTTCTGAATCATCTTCATGCTTGGTCCATGTCATTTAACCCTTTTACATGTGGAAATGGGATAGAGTCCTGTCTCAGACTGCGTACAGTACGGCTTTTGAATAAATATAATTAATGTTTAATCCTGACTCATTTGATAGGCTTCTAAGACAATACAAAAACATATTTTTAAACAAGAGGAGTTCTACCTTATTTTGTTGATTCCAGCAGATACACAAAATCAGTGTCAAGATTTAGAAAAACCAGGAATAGTTTTTTGATTGACCATTCCGCCACCCCCCCCCACCCCCCGCCACCACACAAACACTGGAGCTTACAGGATAAAGAATAAAATGTGCTGCATTATTAGCCGTCATGCTCCCCTTTCATACTTTTTCCAAGGATGGGTCAAAATTATAAACAAGGACATTTATTGGGCCAAACTGGGAGGATGTGGAGTTTTGGGCAAGGAACTGAGTCAAATGGTCAAGACGTGGGTTTCTGCCTGCCATGTCATAGTATTTTTGTCCACCCTCTTCTTTTGCAATAAGATCCTAGTTGTCCATAGTTTACTCTTCTTCCTTTGTGGTCTGGATGAAACGATCACTCAAGATGCCCCAGTCCTCTCTACAGTAATGGGCAGGGACTCAAGCAAGACCAACAGAGTTCTTCCTGGGAGTTTAATTTTAGATTAATGATCCTTTCTCTTCATCACTAAGTCACACACGGTTTCAATGACTATGGACCCACTTATTGAGAAATGTTATTAAACAGATTTTTTAAAATCCAGAAAGAGTGATTCCAAGGTAGAAAATTGTTGGAGCTGAGCCATTTTGAGGCCAGAATCCTCATAAAGAGACTGCTCCTCCCCACACCCTCAGAGCTGTCCGAGTTCTTGCCTTTTCTTAGGATTCTGTGAAGCACTTCATTTTCTTCCTGTTGTGGTTATGCTAGTCAGAGTGTGTTCTGTGCTTGTGATGAGAGCCCCAAATAACTGGAATGCTCTTGATGTCTCCCTTTGACTTGACTTTCTCTGGTTCAACTTTAGTTTGCTCTCTGCTCTTCTCACGTCTATGGAGTGACACATCTTCCTTGGAGAGGGCTATGGAAAGGGGCCGAGGAGGCTTCTTCAGTTGAGTTTAGTGTAGGCTTTGGGCCAGAGGCATCAAAAGAGTCTCTTGGCCTTCACATAATCCAGTCTTGTTCATCAGGGCTAGAGGTTTTTGATGGAACTTCAGACAAATCCATAAAACAACCAAAAAGGGGCTTTTGCCTCCCTTGTTTTCTTTGCATATATCTTGCTTGCTATGGACTGAATTGTGTCCACCAAATTCATATGATGAAACTCTGTCCACCAAAGTGATGAAATGTGGAGATGGGGCCTTTGGGAGATAATCAGATTTAGAAATGAGGTCACAAGAGTAGGGTTGTAACTGAGTAGCCCCATTTTTCTAGGAAGTAGTTTAATTTTTAAAATTATTTTCTCTCTTTTCTACTTTCTTCACCCCACCCTTCTTTCTACTTAATCCTTTAGAAATGTTCAGTATAACTTTTCACCTCCTTCTCACCAGACATTCCCTACAGGGCAAGTTCATTTAACTATGTGCTCTAAGATGGATCTCTCCTGGAGAGTTGACACTTGATTTGCAGACCAAAGTATGCCCCATGGAATTCTCACCTCCAGGAGAATGCCTGTGAACTTTCACCCTCCAATGGGGGTGAGGGGCGATCTCCCTGGAACTCACATCCACCAGGAGGCCATGTCAAAAGCATGCCCACTTGGCCATTTGTACAACTTATTTCTGCCCAGGAAGGTGCCAATTCAACTGCCTGGTAGATAAAGCATCGAGCTAGCAGAGGACCCCTGTCCTTGCTTACCCCCTTCCCTACCCCATGGAAGTGCCCACTTTCTGCTCCAGAAGTGAAGTGGCACATTTAAAGGCAGGATGATTTGTGCCCCTTCCCCCAAGCTAGCTTTGGAATAAATTTATTTTTGGATAAGCCCTCGCTCTTGTTAATTGGACTCTGTATGCGGTGAGCAAGTAACCTGCTTTTCAGTTACAGGGTCTTTTTGTTGGAATTAATGCCCTAGTAAGAAGAGACAACAGAGAGCTTGTTCTCTCTCTCCTCAGGGGCATGTACCAAGGACATGCCAAGTGAGCACACAGTGGGATGGTGGCTGTCTGCAGCCTCCCTGGAAGAGGATCCTCACCAGAACCCACCGTGTTGGTACCGTGACCTTGGACTTACCATCTCCAGAATTGTGAGAAAATAAACATCTGTTGTTTAAGCTGCCCAGTCTGTCATGTTTTGTTATGGCATCCCAAGCTAAGATGTTATTCATGAACTTCTAGTAGAGCTAGGTGGCAGCTGAGGCAGAAGAATTCTAACCAAATGTCAGTGGAGATATGACTGAAAAAATCCACTGTCTTGAGTTATTTCACAAAACTTGATGAGATTGGGAAGTACGTATCATTGCCAACTTACAGCTGCATAAGCTGCAGCTCAGAATCTATATGGTTTGACTGCATCAGGATGGAACTCAGGCAACTTAGTCCAGAACTCTGTCTTCTGCATTCTTGAGGCTGCTTCACATGCTTTGATTGACTGTGGACAGAGGAGCTGTTTCAGAGATTTTAAAAGTAGGCTAGCTGTTGGGAAGGAATTGTTTGTCGAGTGTCCCTAGTCCTTGCTCCCACATACAGTGAATAATCCACTCATATTGCTCTAAGTACTTCTTTGCAAATATTAGGTTGAGCCATGTGGTAAGCTGTCTGGTAGGTGAAAAACTGTCAAATATCAGCTATTCTATGTAATTTGACCAACACCATAGAGAACTTGAGCCCATCCCTCACTACTCTCCTTTCTCAGCAATACCATTCTGCTTGTTGAGCTTCACTCAGGAATGTTCTTGCCTCAGGGCCTTTGACCTATTATTCATTCTATCTTGATTGTCCTTCTTTTAGATATCTACTCCCATCCTCACTTCAGAAGTTCTATGGAAACATTACCTTCTCTAAGAGGTCTTCCTTCACTATCTAGTCTAAAATTTACACCCCCTATCCTGGCAAAACACTTTTTTTTGAAACTCAGTTTTCTGCTTTATTTTTTTCCCTTTAGAATTTGCCACTATTTTACATATATGATTATTTATTTTTATGTATTATCTTCACTAGTATAAGGTGAACCCCAAGAGAGCAATGATTTTAGTTTGTTTTATTCACTGCTATTTCTCCAGCATCTAAAATCATGCCTGACACATAGTAGATGCTCAATAATATATATTGGATAAATGACTGTGGACTGACTGGTGATCACCATAAATCCATAGTCCCAGATCTTTGAGAACACCACACTAGTGATGTCCACTCTGGTGGCAGGTAGGGATTATGGAGGTCTCTGTAGGTATGGAACAGACTAAGGAGAAAGGGTTCTTGCCCATTCCTTTCTGATAGAAAGAGGACAGCAGGCCGGGCACAGTGGCTACGCCTGTAATCCCAGCGCTTTGGGAGGCCGAGGTGGGCAGATCATGAGGTCAGGAGTTCCAGACCAGCATGGCTAGTACAGTGAAACCCTGTCTCTACTAAAAATACAAAAATTAGCTGGGCGTGGTGGCGTGCGCCTGTAGTCCCAGCTCCCTCGGGGGGCTGAGGCAGAAGAATCGCTTGAATGTGGGAGGCAGAGGTTGCAGTGAGCTGAGATCATGCCACTGCACTCCAGCCTGGGCAACAGAGTAAGACTCCATCTCAAAAAAGAAAAAAAAAAAAGAAAAAGGGACAGCTCAGCTTTTGTCTCCCTTATATGTTGGGTTTCAGGTAAGATTTCATTAGGAAAAGGGTTTGTGGAATAATAACATTTCAAAGCCTACTGATATGGGATAACAGAAAAGTTTACAATTGATCATGGAGTTCTGAGCCGAAAATACTGTGAATTATCAGTGTTTATTTACCACTCCACAAGGAGGATGTAAGGGATGGGGTGCAGGAGTCAGCTGCAAAATCTCCAAATTCAAGGAGCTTCGTATTTGAGAGTTTTTAAAAACTGTTCATGATGTGTAAAAGCTATTGTATTTAAATAAATTGTTCAAAGCTCCCTCTTCTTCATCCCCAGATAATATTATTCTGTATTAACTGTCAATGTGATCAAAAATTCTTAATGGGAAAAGGGGCCAGTAGTGTTATTTATTACATATTTCTTTTTGTTTGAAAATTGACAAGTGCTAGACTGGCCAGAGCAAAGTTAAATGGGCATTAAGAATAACAGTTTGTAGTCCACATTCTTCCAATTTTGTGTATTTTCGACACATATTAAAATTCACAATAATGTGTTTTACATATTAAGGCCATGATATAAAGACATTGGAAGAATCTGTGTGAAAGCAACAGGGTGAGCCATGCACAAAGATAATCAAAATGTATCTGTCTCTATTTGTTCTCTCAGTAACATGGCCCAGAACCCTGCTTCATAGCTGCCTTGTGGTAATCTAACAAACTGATTTTACACCTGAGGCAATAACAGCCAGAGGTCTGCAGGGTCACACAGCTAAACACTCAGAAGAGTGAGGATTAGCACACAGATCATCGAATGCCACCCAATCCCTCTTTTTCCTGTGGTACACTACTTTTCTCTTAAAAATCCTTCGCGATGAACGTAAATACTTTATATGTTAATATGGAGCTCTGCTTTAGTGAAAATTTATACATAGAAAGCATATAATGCAAATTCTAACCACCCTATCTTGACTACAAATAGAAAAGGAATGTGCTAACTGCATTAAGCATTAGTTGAATCATTGACAATGATAAATAGAAATATTTATCATACAACTGTAAAAATGTAAGACACCAGGAGAAAATAGATGTGAATGGAAAAAAAGAAAAGAAATTCACATGACATTTACAGGACGGTGAATGAAATTCTATTGAGTAAGGATGAGAACACTCATTAAGAATGTGAGGAGAGCTGAAGTGCCCAGTGACCACTTAGAATGTAAAATGAAGCTGTTCCAGTGAAATGAGCTCCTTGGTGTAGCTTTTTCTTGCCCCTACATCAATCATCTCTGTTAAACAATCACAGTAGTTCTTAACCTGTTTTTGTTGAGAGGCCTTTTGAAAATCTGGTTAAAATTATAGACTTTCTCCCAGAAAAAAAGCCCATAGGCATAATGTCTTCAAAGGCCACTAACTGGTGTGCAAACATAACTTTCCCATTTACCTGTAACTGAATTTAATCTCTATTGCGAGCTTGCATTTTGCCTGATAGCAGGACTTTAGCCAGATACTGCTAGAAAACCATCTCTTTAGTGACTTCTTTATGATTTGGGATTTAAAATAACAAATCATGGTATTTTCTCTCCTCTTTTTGCTTTTGGGGGTTACTTCTAAAGTCTGGGGCTCCGCTTGTACTTGATCTACTCAGAGCTGGTATCTGCTGAGATGTACAGGGGCATGTTGGGGCTTCAGCTCATTGGTGCCCATCTGTACTTGCTTTCCTCACCAAGACAGACACTCTTGCTCTAGTTACAGGGTCGCTGCTGCATTTGCTGCTGAGTCCTTTTGTCCTGACTACTGGATTCCTTCCTGCTATGTATATATTTTATATGTAAATATATATAATATATATGCATATATAAAATATAGCATTTTACATAGTTTATATATATTATTTTCAAATATCTGTGTATATTTGAGATGGTTTATTTGTAGTAGCTAGACTAGGTTCTAGTATCAGAATGCAGGCTTGAGATAGAGATTAAATTCAGTTATAGATAAGTAAAGCAAGTTACATTTTGCAAACTAGTTAGTGATCAATATATACATATATAGATATTTAAAAATCATTAAAAATGTATGTATATGTACAGATGTTTGAAAATTATAAATTTACCTTAATTACTTCAAAATAGATTTAATAACTATGAAATTCTTTACGTAATATATGTGTAACTCCTTTCTCCCAGTGAAAATGCTAGTTACCAACAGTATCAATCCATTAATTCATTATAAAATACTAAAATACACACAAAATAGTTTTAGAATTACAACAATTCCAGCACCAAGAGAAAACTACTAAATATAGTAAGATTTATTTGCAATTCTTTTGTTATCTTAAATTATATCCTACTAAACCTATGTGTGTTCAAATATTCTCTAATTATTTTCTTTGTAGCTATCAGTTTTGTATGCAGTTAAGATTGCTTGTTTCTGTTAGCAATTTTAGAGCTTTACTTTTTTCACCCTTTTCATTTAATTTTAGATCTTTGAATATATGAATTGTTAATATGTTTTAAAAGCCCAAACTATTTACCATGTATACTCAGAAGTCTCACACACTTCCCCATCCCTCTTCTCCATCCCCACCCAGACCCTGTTGTAAGTCATTTTCATTACGTTTTCATTTGCCCTTTCTAAAATAAGAAAATATATATACCTATTATTATATCCCCAGAAGGAGAATACTTTATGACCAAGTTATTTATCCTGTTCCACTCCAAGTATCTAGGCTGTCAAGGAGAAGGGGAATTGGAAGAAAAGAGCTAGGGAGAGTTGTTAGAGGTGTCAGAAGTCCTGCACCTGCCCTGTGCCCCAGGAAATGGAACAGAAAGAGCCACATTTTTTTAGGCCCATGAGCCTAGGGAGGCAGTCAGGTTGGGAGATGGTTGGAAGGAGTGAGGTTGGATATGAACAGTTGGTGGGGAGGGGTCTGCAAGTGTTCTCTGTAATTTTTTCAACTTTTTTACAGGGTTGAAAGTTTTCTAGATAACAAATAAATTAATTTTTAAAAGGGAACTTCACTCTACAAATTAATCGAGGCCTGGATAATGTTGTTTTGCACAAAAAAAGGTGAATGCTATGAACATAGACACAAGCACCAGTGAGTGGTAGGGACAGAGCAGTACTCAGCTATTCCAGCTATGCATCTGTCGTCTTTGTCATTGCATCCATGATAAGCCACTTGTGGCCCTGTTGGCCTCAGAACCTATCACAGAAAGTCAGGACTGCAAATCCACTTGAGCACCCAGCTATGTCTATAGATTAAATAATGCCTCTCAACTATTCTAGCACTCCACAACATCGATTCTGTTCTTATAAATTTAAAAAAAAAAAGCATTTAGATATCTACATTGAAGCCTTTTTAAAACTCAAAAGCCAGGAATTCAGAATCTTTTTCTTCTGGTGACTTCTATGGTCTTACCTACCAATGTATAGTAATGGTGCGCCCAAGTTTTGTCTCACCAAAAGCATTTCTCTGAGGGCAGATAATTGGATCTCTTTTGTTCATGCTATTGCCTAGAACAGTGCCTTGTACTTGTGTTCAATAAATACTGGATGCATAAATGAATGGGGCAGAACCATAAAGAGGAAACCACATTAAGTGGCACATATTGTGCATCCAGACACACATAGAATTTTATCTACATTTTAGAGCCACTGCTCCCTAAAGTCCATCCTTAGACTCTAAATTAAAAATTCCTCTCTACAATTTTTCCTTTCATCTCAATCATTTTTTTACTGATCCTCCACAGTCTTTATTTCTCTATTACGCCATTGTCACTTGGAAATAGAACCCATCAGCTTAGCTGAGTGCATATTTAGGTATGGATTTTATTTTTTGAAATGTATTTCCTTCAGGACAGAAATGACTTCTTATATATTTTGCTATTCTTTTTTCAAACCCACGACCTGATGTAGTCCTCACCCCCTGCTTTTTTTAATGAACATTTGTTATTTTTGGCTCTCCCTGTTTCCATTTCTTCCTCTTTTTTTGGTAATAACATCCCGTATTCTTCCTGGGAAATTATCTCACCTCCGTTTAGTGAAGAACTGTGTATAAAAGAAAGTTGCCCTACCCTCTCTTAGCCAAGTTTAGGGGAGGGGAACTGTGGAACGAATAGGTTAATAGCTAGATTGCAGTTATCCTTAGCATCATAATTAATTGAGGTAAGTTAGATCATTTTCAACTTTCTTAAAATGCCAGGTTAAAAATTTTATTCATTGCAAATAAATGAGGGTCTTTCTGGGGTTGCCATGAATAAATTACTGATCTGTAAATATTCTTTCATACTGTACTTGTCAGGATAATTTATTAAATAAACTGTAATTTTTGATTTGTAGCTACACAAAAGAAAGGAAGCTAGGAGCCCTCTCCCTTTCAGTCTCCCAGTGATAGGTAACTATAATAGTAAGGTATTTAAACTAAGGGACTCTAGACCCTGTGGTTTTCTTTTGCTTAGTCATCCGCACTCACGCCAGTGCTTGTCGCTCAACTGAATTACATCTCATATGGTGACTGGAACATTGGAGACTATGTCCGTGATGTCCAAGGCCTCCATGCTGTTGTTGTAGTATGCTGCTGTCCCTGTTCTTTGTCCTTTCTTAATGTTAAGTAAACTTAGTGATGGGTAAGCCTACTGTATCTTATGCATTTGATTGACAACTGGAACTGAAACCCACTCCCCAGGACTTGCAACAGGTGACTCAGGTTGAGAATGAACTTTCTCTTGGGACTTTGAATCTTAGATTGATGGCACGTGTTCCAAATGTACTTAAAAAAATTCCCTAGGCAGCATAGCACTCTGACAAAATATAGAATTCTTGCTCCCTGGACTTCAGAACTACTTATGTTTTTGTCTATTTCTCAGCATGCTATCTTTCTGATTTATTTCTATTTAGTTAAGTTAACCAGAGGTCGTTTCTGTTGATTACAACCAGAGAACCCTAACTACATGGCTATGAATAAGGTAAGTTCTCAATCCACTTGTATTTGGTTATTGTCTCAATTTTCTCTTGCTGTGTAATAAACTTATTAACTAAATAAACCACCTCTAAACTTAATGGCTTAAAACAACAAATACTTTCTTTAGTTCACAATGATGCAGCTGTGCAGGTTAAGCTGGGTTTAGCTGGATAGTGGTTCTGGTGTCAACTGGAGTCTCTGTTTCTGTGCTGAGGTACAGGTCAGCTGGGCAACTCTGCTTCTGGGAGTTTATGGGCCATCTAGGTAGTTAGCCTGGGCTTTTTCATATGGTGTCAGAGGGGCCAGGTGCACTGCCTCATGCCTGTAATCCCAGTACTTTGGGAAGCTGAGACGGGTGGATGACCTGAGGTCAGGAGTTTGAGACCTGCCTGACCAACATGGCTAAACCCTGTCTCTACTAAAAATACAAAAATTAGCTTGGCTTGGTGATGCGAACCTGTAGTCCCAGCTATTCGGGAGGCTGAGGCAGGAAAATTGCTTGAAGCCGGTGCTGGTGGTGGTGGGGAGGTTGCAGTACTCTAGCCTGGGTGACAGAGCAAGACTATTTCAGAAAAAAAAAAAAAAGAGAGAGAGAATGAGGGAAATGTTGTGGACCAAATTATGTCCCCTAAAATTTGTATGTTGAAACCCTAACTCCCTTATAATATGACTGTATTTGGAGACAGAGTCTTTAAAAGGGTGATTAAGATAAAATGAGAGAATTAGGGTAGGCCCTAATCCAGTCTGACTAGTGTCAGATTATAAAAAGAAATCTGAATACAGAGAGATACCAGGGGTATGCACACACAGAGAAAAGACCATGTGAGGACACAGCAGGAAGGCAACCATCTGCAAGACAAGAAGAGAGAGGTCTCAGAACAAATCGAACCTGCTGACAACTTGATCTTGGACTCCCAGACTTCAGAAACATGAGGACATACATTTCTATTTTGTAAGCTACCCAGTCTGTGATAGTTTGTTAAGGTAGCCCTAGCAAAATATAGAAAGCATGCAAGGTCTCTTGCAGTTTGGGCTTAGAAGTGGTCCACATCACTTCAGCTGCATTATATAGATGAAACTTAGTCACAAGTTCAGCTCAGCTGGGAGGATGCATTCGTTACACATGGGTATGGATACAGGGACGGGAATAATTGTGGCCACTTTTGCAAACAATCTGTCACAGTAATTAGAATGATAAGGAAGTATGCAGAGTACAAATAGATATTAATGCAGGAAATGTTGCTGGGCACTTTAAATTGTAATGGAAATGTTTTATCTAAAGCCTATTTCTATTTGGTTGGAATAGGTGAGTTGATATTCACGGCACAATGACAATATGCCCACTGCTCCACTCTTTGTAGTCTGAACCAAATGCCTTGACAAATGATTAGAATGTGGGAGGAATGTACGTTTTTCTTTACAGATCAAGTTAAGGCATTAGATTCTACAAAACTAGTATCATCATTTCTAATTAGTGTTTCAGAGGATAGTTGCTAAAGTCTTGTCATTGACAAGATGAAATGGTGGAAGAGATCAGAGAAATCTCTTGGCTTCCTTTTTTGTATACTACAAGCCTTTAGAGAAGGATCTATATCTCATTCGCCTTTGCATCTCTCAGTGATCATGAGAAACTACAGAGATGGTAAGCAAATACTGAAGCATTAATACTGGCTTCTATGGTGGAGAAGACCCTCGTCAGTTATGTCTTGCCTCATGTCACTGGAAAACTTAATTTCTTTTTTACTTTGAATTATAGAATTAGTTTAACGTCAAGGATAGACAGATGCATGTGGTTCCCTGAAGAATTAAAGAAAAAATTGTAACTCTTCAACCCATATTTTGAAAATATTTGTTCAACATTTAATGAGTGAGAGAAACCAATTTTACAACAATAAAAAATTATTTATTATTTTTTAACTTTTTAATTTTTATTTAACATTTCTCTTTTTTACTTTACTTTCTTTTTCAATTTTAGTTTCCTCCAAATAAAAATTCTCATCAGTGAAAGCAGTAGGAAACAGTATTTATTAAGGGATTTTTACAGGGTGCAAGAGAAGGGCACTTGCATCACAAGAGATTGCAGTTTCACTGATTGCGCATTAAGCTCAATGAGCCCGGCTTGGTCTTCCAAATCCCTCTTTACATCCTCAGAGTTCCCTCCTCCATTCTCTGCCTTCTTGCTCCTACCTCACATGTTCTAAACCTCTTTCTAGGATTCTCTATCCCTCTTCACCTTCAGGACAATTTAGTGCCATTAATGGTTCTAAATCCAAACTTTAATACTCCTCATTCATTAAACCTGCCTTCAGTAACTTCAAAGACCATTGTATTAAGGATAAAAGCTTTATCTCTGTTTAACAAATAGAAATTCCTCCAGATACCAAAATTCGCTTTCCTTAGAATGGGAAATTAAACCTGAAAAATTTACTGTGAACAAATTTCTTTTTTCTCTTTTGGAAATGGAGTTTCACTCTATTGCCCAGACTGGTGTGCATTGGCGCGATCTCTGCTCACTGCAACCGCTGCCTTCCGTGTTCAAGCAATTCTCCTGCATCAGCCACCTGAGTAGCTGGGACTACAGGCGTGCACCACCATACTCAGCCAAATTTTGTATTTTTAGTAGAGATGGGGTTTCACCATGTTGGGCAGGCTGGTCTCAAACTCCTGACCTCAAATGATCCACTCACCTCAGCCTCCCAAAGTGCTGGGATTACAGGTATAAGCCACTGTGCCTGACCACAAATTTCCATAGTAAAATTAACAACAAGCAATTTCTTATATGGTCTAAATAGGGATTGCACAAATTTACATTTTTCCACTATGTAGTGTTGTTTTGGTGTGTAAACTTGAGTTAAAACAATTTCCATGATATTTTAGCAACCCTTATGGAGGCCTAGAGGCTGTCAACGTGTCTAATCTTTAATAAAGCCCTAGTAATTGTGATGATGGAATTAACTACATCTGAGGGAAGATTACTGCCAAAGTAATTGAGACATCAAAGTTTTAGTTTATACCCCTTCCCCCCACCTGAACACAGTCATTCACATTGGCTAGGCAAGGTTATTTTGGTGTGGCCTGAAATGTCACCAGCTTAGTACTGACAGTAAATAGCTGTTATGAAAATAATGTTGTGAGACAATATTTTCTTAAAATAGTTTTATTTTGGTAACATTTGGAAAAATTTAAAAAGAACATCAACACAACTTGGTATTTCCATTATTGGCCCTCAAAAGACAGACATTGTAAAACTTAAGAGCTAGACTACTGTCTACCTTGTATTTCACACATGGAAAAAGCATCAGGGCCATCTTGGAAATGGGAAAAACATTATTTATACAAATACACACACACACGTACACACACACACAAATGGGTAGCACAGGATTCTAACAAGAGGGATGGTTTGAAGGGTGTATTTAAAAACTAGCACTGTATAAAATAGTAATCCATTGTTGCCCTTTTCAGACTTATGATTTGGAACTCTAATTATATTTATCAGGGAGGACTCTGAAAATATAAGAAGGCAAGTGCTTTTAGGTACCTTATCAGATTCTTTCAGCACCAATTAATTTTATTGCCAGTCACTGCTGTAGAACCAATATGCCCAAGATCTCATGAGCTTCACGTGGATGCAACCTGATTGCACTTCATCTCAGGCCTGGCATCTGCCTCTCACTTTCTGTCCCATCATTTCTCTGCGATGCTACAGTGGGAGTGGGGGGTGTCACGGGGGTGGGACACATTCTGGAAACTGCATCTAGGTTCAGATGCACAAATCAGAAGTGCAGGGAATTCAAGTTTTAGAAGGTGAATCTTTGGCAGATGGTGAATGAATACTTCTTTATTCCCTCCTACCATCGGTAGTCCTGAAGTGCATTTCATAGGAACCCTCAAGAGGTTCTGTGAAATGAAGCAACTGGTTGCTCCAGCAGTAGCCATCTCCATAATACGTCTTTCTGTTGTTTCTTCCAGGTTTTTCACCCCATTTCACTATGCATTCCTGTTCCTTGAATTATATTCCCTGAAAAGGACTTAATCTTTGTTTCTATTTTCTAGAGAACACAGGCTAAAATAGTCACCAAAAGAGAGGAGAACATTAGGAAAATAAGAATACTGCAAACTCAAACTTTGCTTATTTGAAATTGTGATACAATTTGGCTGTGTCTCCACCCAGAATCTTATCTGGAATTGTAATCTCCATAATCCCCATAACCTCCAAATGTTAAGGGTTAAGGGAGAGACCAGGTGTAGGAAATTGAATCATGGGGGTGGTTTCCCTCATGCTGTTCTCGTGATAGTGAGTTCTCACGAGATCTGATGGTTTTATAAGTGTTCGCTAGTTCCTCTTGCGTTCATCCTGCTCGTGCTGCCTTGTGAAGAAGGTAGTTTGCTTCCTCTTCACCTTCCTCCATGACTGTAAATTTCCTGAGGCCTCCCCAGCCACGTTGAACTGTGAGTCAATTAAACCTGTTTCCTTATATATTGCCCAGTCTCAAGCAGTTCTTTATAGCAGTGTGAAAACGGACTAATACAAACTATTTCATGTACATTGGGTAAATGTCTGTCTCTACTTCTAAGCTGCATTTTATTCATAAGACTGAGAAGCAATCTGTCTCCACTTCTACCCACTGTTCTTTGAAATATCAGAAAAGACTTAGTGCAGATTAAGTATCCCAAATTAAAAAACCTGAAATCTGAACTGCTCCAAAACTTTTTTGAGCACTGACATAATACTCAAAGGAAATGCTCATTGGAGAACTTCGGATTTCAGGGTTTTGGATTTGGGATGCTCAGCTGGCAAGAATTTTGCAAATATTCCCCAATTTAAAAAAGTCTGAAATCTGAAACATTTCTGGTTCCAAGCATTTTGAACAAGGGATATTCAACCTATATTTTCATTCACCCTCAAGATACTGAAGAAAAAATATAAAAGCACATTGGAAAATAAGAAAATGTGAGGAATTTCTAGAAGATAGCATTGAAATCAGATTGCAAGAGAATCAAGAGCAGAGAAACCCATGTCCCAAGATAAATATCAAACCTACCAATATCTTTCCACCTCCACTGCCACAGTTCTAGACCAAAGTGCCCTCATCTCTTGAGATTTCAGCAGGTTCCACTTGGTCTTTCTGCTTCGTTCCTATCCTTCTGCAGGCCTCAGCTTTTTGCAGCTACTGTTCCCTCTGCCTTAAATGCTTCTTACCTGCATCTTCCCATGGCTGGCTCCTTCTTATTTTGGAGAGCTCACTTTAAATGCCTCCTTCTCGAAGCAGCCTTCTGATCTCCTAATCTAAAGCCTCCGTCCTTTCCTGCTCGCCTCGCATCGCTCTCTGTTACATCTCTCCATTACTTCCTTCATAGTATTTATTGGATCTCTTACAGTTTTATTTTTATTTTTTTGCCTTCATGTGAGTTGCCTGTTGCTCCCATTAGCATTGACACAAGGGCAGGGACCTGGTCTGTTTTCTTGACTGCTTTATTTTGGGCTGCCACCACAGTTAGTGATGCCCAGGGTAGAAAGAATGACACTTTTATTGGGGGGCTGTTTATTCCTTTCTCAAGCTCTTAGGCAGCTGTGATGTTAGATATCAGAAATTTTAGGAGAAATTAGACAGGATCCTGCCTTCCAGGTGCTCTGAGTCAGTCCCGTTTTCTTATTCATAGTGGATCATTTGTGCTACATATTTTATTCCTGCTATTAGACTTTCAGCATTCCGAGTGCAGAGTCCTAGTCATCTTTGTATCTCTCCAGAGACTACATATAATGAAATAAAATAATTTTGGAAGGGTTTAAAATGTTCTAAGGGAGTACTATAAATCTGATAAATTATTAATTACCCAGTGCAGTTCAATCTATGTCCGTTAACTCTTCATTGCTAGTAACTGAATGAAAAGAAGGTGCAGGTAAACAAGAGTAAGAAAGAGTGGTGAGTGGGCAGTACACAAAGAGAGCAAAAGAAATGTTGGATTTGAAAGCCAAGCCCTTATTACTGTAGCGATTTTCTTCTGTTTCTCACTTTCTTTCCTGGAACTTTAGAATAATTTAATAACATTTTTAAAGATATCTATAGAAAGCTGAAAAATAAGTCTAGTGCAATTTTAACACCATAAGAACCAAAGGTCACAAACTGTAACGTTTGTCTGTTTTAAAATTTAGCTCATTATTTTCCAACTTCAGTATTAGAAGGTCATACACATTAATTAAAAACATACATTTAGCAGCAATCGTTTAATTGTGATCTTTTGGGAGAAGGCACTCGTGTACCAATTTCACTGATGGAGGGTGGGAAGCTTAGAAACATCAGACACATGTAATTTTATTAATTGTTAATGAAGACCGATATAAATAATGCATTTCCTATTATGTTTACTAAGCCAATGGGGCCTGGTATAGCCTGAGATAATATCATTGACTAAGACAAAGAAAACTCCAGCTGCTCATTACTGGATAGTTGGCCAAGAAGGGATCTAGCTATTACCAGTAGATTTACAAAAATGTGTGAACTAACATTTAATAAGTACAGTTTGATGACAAAGTGACCTATTGAGATACAATTCCCTGGAAGGTGAGACTTTGTGTCTTTTCAGATCAGGCATATCTCCAGATGTCTTGGAGCCATCTGATTTACGTTTTTAGAAAGAAAACTAAAGAAAGTTGTGTGTGTATGTGTGTGTAGATGGTATTTATTATGGAATAAATATGCTGTAGATTATAGAAATAAGATGTAAATAAAGAATAAAAAGTGATACTAGAGAAATTAAAAATCATATTGTTCAGGTCAGAATTCATATTTGGAAGAACAAGAAAAGGGCATTTGAATCAAAAGAACATGAATAAAACCTAAAAATTGAAAATAAGGAAAAGAGTCTGTTTTTACTCACTTTATATCCTTCTCAGATAATTTCATTCACTGCCAGTGTTGTAACACAGATGACTGGGTATACACGTGAACTAGAAAAGGAACTGTAGCCAACCTTTACCAGATAACATCCTACTAAAGATCCTTCACCTGAGCCCCTCAGATTCAACTGCCTCTAGACATCTCATGTGGATACTCTAGTCCCTCACACTTAGCATCCCCCAACCTGGACCCATCACTTCCCCTTGAAAACCTGTTCCTCATGGCCATCACCACCCAGCAAATCTCCCATTCATTCTTTCCCTCTCTACCATTTAATTCTCATATTTGATTGTTCATTGAATCCTGATGCTTCTATTTCAGAATTGTCTTTTGAATACGAGCCTCTATCATCTACTTCCCTTCCCACTGCCTCAGCAACAGAATCTAGCAAGTCTTTACTTCTCCATCCTTCTGAATTCCTCTCCATCTTCAATATGCTGCTGCAGCAGTCCCTTACTCTGCAGGCCATAGGTGATGCTCAAACTCCTTGTCACGCCATTGAGGTCACTCGCAGCCAGGTCCCAACATGCCTCTTCTGTCACAACTACTCACTCTTCCAAAAATCCAGCTCCTTGGAACCCTTAATCTTGCCCCAATAAGACAAACTACTTTAACTTCCACTAGTTTCTATGTACAGCACCCTCTGCTTGGAATTTCTCTATTCCTCCATCCTGGATCCTCCTTCAGTTGTCTCTAAATGGATGACTGTCTTGGATAACTGGTTAAGAGTATGGACTATGGAGATGTATAGGCTGGGTTGGAGTCTTCCATTGACTTGCAGTGTGATCTTGGGCAAGTCACTTAATTTCTCTTGTCTTGATTTTTATGTCCATAAAATGGGAAGATGAATAATGACATCTGCATCATAAGGTTTGTATAAGGGTTAAATGATAAAATATATGTGAAACTTCTTATCATGTCCTGCAATGCCCTTCATAAGCAGGCCTCAATATCTCTTCCTTGCATACAGTAAATACATAATTGTAGTTACTATGACCAGAATTTCCCAAGTTAGTTTTCCTTGGGAAATTTAAAGATGAGATCTGGATCTCTAAAGATGAGGACTTCGGTATCTAGAAAATTTGCTAATTTAGAACTGTGTCCTGGATTCCTAGGAAAGTACTGAGGAAGTCTTCATAGTTAGGAAAAGGAAAATTCTTTCTTCACTCTTCTAGGTGTTAGAAATTCAAAGTGATTGGTTTGTTGAACAAATCTGCCACTAAAAACTAAAATACAAAATCATCCTTTTTTCCCTCTGCTCCTTTCGGCTTTCTTAGCCAACAGACAGGAGCTCATCAACTCGCATAGATGTTCTGTTCACTTTTGAGTAATAGACATTCTCTTAATCACTTAAGTCACAAACTCCATCTCAGTTTCTTAGAGTTTCCAGTCTAACACAAGATGAAAACTCTAAATTTAGTGTTATGTCTTTTCCTTCCTTCAGCTCTACCTATATCAGGCTGGATGCTCATAGTGGTAAAAGCAACTGTGGTGCTAAACAATGAGGAATAAATTATAGCTCGAGTTCTCAAGAAGCTGACTGCCTTTTGAGGGGACAGACAAATGGTGGATCAGATGACAGTGTGATATATGCTGTTATAGAGGTATGCTTTAGGACATGGCAAAGCAGAGAAAGGGTGCTAAAGTGAGAAAGGCTTCCAGCAAGAAATGAAACACAATCAAAGCTGTGTCTTGCAGGACTGGCTGCATAATTCCGAGTGAAGAAAGCAAGGTGAGCAAGGCAGCGAAAGGATCATGAACCTGAGTATGACTTTGTCAAAGGGATCCACTTTAAGATTCTAAGGGAATCATTTTTGCCAACTATGATACTAAAATGTATATGGCAGTACACTCCTAAACATGGGCTCTGGTTTAGATAGGGATTAGTTTATGATTTTTGATTAGCTATGGAGTAGGTATGAATTGATTTTTTTTTTCAGGTTCTACCATTGGCTAGCTGTATGATCTTGGGAAAATTGCTTAACCTCTTTGGGCCCCAATTTCCTCATCTAAAATGGGGAGATTATTACCCACCTCAAAGGCTGCATATATTTATATAATATATATATTTTATTGTACTTTAGATTCCGGGGTACCTGTGCAGATCATGCAGAATTGTTCCATAGGTACATACATGGCAATATGGTTTGCCGCTTCCATCCCTATGTCACCTATATCTGGCATTTCTCCCCATGTTATCCCTCCCCAACCTCCCTATCCACCACTGTCCCTCCCCTAGTCCCCACCAACAGACCCGATTGTGTCATGCTCACCTCCCTGTGTCCATGTGTTCTCATTGTTCAACACCCTCTTATGAGTGAGAACATGCGGTGTTTGATTTTTTGTTCTTATGTCACTTTGCTCAGAATGATGGGTTCCAGATTCATCCATGTCCCTACAAAGGACACAAACTCATCGTTTTTTATGGCTGCATAGTATTCCATGGTGTATATGTGCCACATTTTCCTTGTCCAGTCTATCATTGATGGGCATTTGGGTTGGTTCCAGGTCTTTGCTATTGTAAACAGTGCCACAATGAACATATGTGTGCATGTGTCTTTATAACAGAATGACTTATAATCCTTTTAATATATACTCAGTAATGGGATTGCTGGGTCAAATGGAATTTCGATTTCTAGGTCATTGAGGAATCACCACACTGTCTTCCAGAATGGTTGAACTAATTTACACTCCCACCAACAGTGTAAAAGTGTTCCCATTTCTCCACATCCTCTCCAGCATCTGTCATCTCCAGATTTTTTAATGATCGCCATTCTAAGTGGCGTGAGATGGTATCTCAATGTGGTTTTGATTTGCATTTCTCTAATGACCAGTGATGATGAACATTTTTTCATATGTTAGTTGGCCTCATATATGTCTTCTTTTGAAAAGTGTCTGTTCATATCCTTTGCCTATTTTTGAATTGGTTTGTTTGTTTTTTTCTTGTAAATCTGTTTTAGTTCTTTGTAGATTCTGGATATTAGCTCTTTGTCAGGTGGGTAGATTGCAAAAAATTTTTTCCCATTCTGTTGGTTCCTAGTTCATTCTAATGATTGTTTCTTTTGCTGTATAGAAGCTCTGGAGTTTAGTTAGATCCCATTTGTCTATTTTGGCTTTTGTTGCCAATGCTTTTGGTATTTTAGTCATGAAGTCCTTACCTATGCCTATGTCCTGAATGGTTTTGCCTAGGTTTTCTTCTAGGATTTTTATGGTGTTAGGCCTTATGTTTAAGTCTTTAATCCATCTGCAGTTAATTTTAGTGTAAGATGTCAGAAAGGGGTCCAGTTTCTGCTTTCTGCACACTGCTAGCCAGTTTTCCCAATACCATTTATTAAACAGGGAATCCTTTCCCCATTGCTTGCTTTTGTCAGGTTTGTCAAAGATCAGATGGTTGTAGATGTGTGGCATTGCCTCCAAGGCCTCTGTTCTGTTCCATTGGTCTGTATCTCTGTTTTGGTACCAGTACCATGCTGTTTTGATTCCTGTAGCCTTGTAGTATAGTTTGAAGTCAAGTAGTGTGATGCCTCCAGGTTTGTTCTTTTTGCTTAGAGTTGTCGTTGCTATATGGGCTCTCTTTTCATTCCATATGAAGTTTAAGGTTTTTTTTTTTTCTAGTTCTGTGAAGAGAGTCATTGGTAGCTTGATGAGGATAGTGTTGAATCTGTAAATTACTTTGGGCAGTTTGGCCATTTTCATGATATTGATTCTCCCTAACCATGAGCATCGAGTGTTTTTCCATCTGTTTGTGTCCTCTGTTATTTCATTGACCAATGGTTTGTAGTTCTCCTTGAAGAGGTCCTTTACATCCTTTGTTAATTGTATTAATAGGTATTTTATTCTCTTTGTAGCAATTGTGAATGGCAGTTCATTCTTGATTTGGCTCTCTTGAAGTCTGTTATTGGTGTATAGGAACACATGTGGTTTCTACACATTGATTTTGTATCCTAAGACTTTGCTGAAGTTGCTTATCAGTTTCAGGAGATTTTGGGCTGAGATGATGGGGTCTTCTAAATATATAGTCATGTCTTCTGCAAATAGAGACAATTTGAATTACTCTTTTCCTAATTGAATACCCTTTATTTCTTTTTCTTGCTTGATTGCTCTGGCTAGAACTTCCAATACTATATTGAATAGGAGTGGTGAGAGAGGGCATCCTTGTCTAGTGCCAGTTTTCAAAGGGAATGCTTCCAGTTTTTTCCCATTCAGTATGATATTGGCTTTGTGTTTGTCATAAATAGCTTTTATTATTTTGAGATACGTTCGGTCTATACCTAGTTTCTTGAGAGTTTTTAGCATAAAGGGCTGTTGAATTTTGTTGAAGGCCTTCTCTGCATCTATTGAGATAATCACGTGGTTTTTGTCTTTGGTTCTGTTTTTGTGGTGGATTACGTTTATAGATGTGTGTGTGTTGAATGAGCCTTACATCACTGGGATGAAGCCTACTTGATCATGATGGTTAATTTTTTGATGTGCTGTTGCAATCGGTTTGCCAGTGTTTTCTTGAAGATTTTTGCATCTATGTTCATCATGGATATTGGCTTGAAGTTTTCTTTCCTTGTTGAGTTTCTGCTGGGTTTTGGTATCTGGATGATGTTGGTCTCATAAAATGATTTGGGAAGGATTCCCTCTTTTTGGATTGTTTGGAATAGTTTCAGAAGGAGTGGTACCAGCTCCTCTTTGTATGTCTGGTAGAATTTGACTGTGAACCGATCTGTACCTGAGCTTTTTTTGGTTGGTAGGATATTAATTGCTGCTTCAACTTCAGCCCTTGTTATTGGTCTATTCATGGTTTTGACTTCTTCCTGGTTTAGGTTTGGGAGGGTGCAACTGTCCAGGAATTTATCCATTTCTTCCAGGTTTACTGATTTATGTTCACAGAGTTGTTGTAGTAATCTCTGATAGTAGTATGTATTTCTGTGGAATCAGTGGTCATATCTCCTTTATCATTTTTTATTGCATCTATTTGATTCTTCTCCCTTTTCTTTTTTTATTAATCTTGCTAGTGGTCTATTTTGTTGATCTTTTCCAAAAACCAGTTCCTGGATTTATTAATTTTTTGAAGTTTTTTTTTGTGTCTCTATCTCCTTCAGTTCTGCTCTGATTGTAGTTATTTCGTGTCTTCAGCTAGCTTTTGAGTTTTTTTGATCTTGCTCCTCTAGCTCTTTCAATTTTGATAATAGGGTATTGATTTTAGAACTTTCCTTGCTTCTCATGTGGGCATTTATTGCTATATATTTTCCTCTAGACACTGCTTTAAATGTGTTCCAGAGATTCTGGTACGTTGTGTCTTCATTCTCATTAGTTTTGAAGAACATATTTATTTCTGCCTTCATTTCATTGTTTATCCAGTCAACATTCAAGAGCCAGTTGTTTAGTTTCTATGTGATTGTGCAGTTTTGAGTGCTTTTCTTAGTCCTGAGTTCTAATTTGATTGCACTGTGATCTGAGAGACTGTTTGTTATGATTTCCGTTCTTTTTCATTTGCTGAGGAGTGATTTACTTCCAATTATGTGGTCAATTTTTGAGTAGGTGTGATGTGGTGCTGAGAAGAATGTATATTCTGTGGATTTAGGGTGGAGAGTTCTTTAGATGTCTATTAGGTTTGCTTGGTCCAGATCTGATTTCAAGTCCTGGATATGCTTGTTAATTTTCTGTCTCATTGATCTGTCTAATATTGACTGTGGACTGTTAAAGTCTTCCACTATTATTGTGTGGGAGTCTAAGTCTCTTTGTAAGTTGTTAAGAACTTGCTTTATGTTTCTGGGTACTCCTGTATTGGGTGCATATATATTTAGGATTGTTAGCTCTTCTTGTTGCATTATGTAATGCCCTTCTTTGTCTCTTTTGATCTTTGTTGGTTTAAAGTCTATTTTATCAGAGACTAGGATTGCAACTCCTGCTTTTTTTTGCTCTCCATTTGCTTGGTAAATCTTCCTCCATCCCTTTATGTTGAGCCTATGTGTATCCTTGCACATGAGGTGAGTTTCCTGGATACAGCACACCCATGGGTTTTGACTTTTTATCCAATTTGTCAGACTGTGTCTTTTTGATTGGGGAATTTAGCCCATTTACATTTCAGGTTAATATTGTTATGTGTGAATTTGATCCTGCCATTTTGATGCTAGCTGGTTGTTTTGCCCTTTAGTTTATGCAGCTTCTTCATTGTGTTGATGCTTTTTACCATTTGTTAAGTTTCTGGAGTGGCTCATTCTGGTTGTTCCTTTCTATGTGGCTCTTATAAGGCAGGCCTGGTGGTGATGAAATCTCTGAGCAATTGTTTGTTCATAAAGGATTTTATTTCTCCTTCACTTATGAAGTTTGACTGGATATGAAATTCTAGGTTGAAAGTTCTTTTCTTTAAGGGTGTTGAATATTGGCCCCCGCTCTCTTCTGGTTTGTAGGGTTTCTGCTGAGAGATCTGCTGTGAGTCTGATGGGCTTCCCTTTGTGGGTAACCCGACCTTTCTCTCTGGCTGTTGATTCGGCTATTGAAACTTTTGTATGCTTTGCAAAGTTCTCTTGCTGTGTTTTTCAGCTCCATCAATTCATTTATATTCCTCTCTAAGCTGTTGATTCTCATTAACATTTCATTAAACCTTTTTTCAAGTTTCTTAGTTTGTTTGCATTGGGTTAGAACATATTCTTTTAGCTTAGAGAAGTTTGTTATTACCCACCTTCTAAAGCCTGTTTCTGTCAATTCATCAGATTCATTCTCCATCCAGCTTTGTTACTTTGCTGGTGATAAGTTGTGATCCCTTGGAGGAGGAGAGATGTTCTGGTTTTGGGTGTTTTCATCTTTTTTGCGCTGGTTTCTTCCCATCTTTGTGGATTTATCTACCTGTGATCTTTGTAGTTGGTGACTTTGGGATGGGGTCTCTGAGTGGACGTTGTTTTTGTTGATGATGAAGAGATTTTTTTTCTGTGTTTTAGTTTTCCTTCTAACAGTCAGGCCCCTCTGCTGGAGATCCACTCCAGACCCTGCTTGCCTGGGGCTCACCTGCAGCGGCTGCAGAACAGTAAGGGTTGCTGCTAGTTTCTTCTTCTGTTATCTTTGTCCCAGAAGGATACCTGCCAGATGTCAGCCTGAGCTTTCCTTTATGAGGTAAATCTTTGGATATACAGGAGTTGGGGAGCTGCTTGAGGAGACAGTCTGTCCCTTATGGGAGCTCAAGTGCTGAGCTGTGAGCTCAGTTGTTCCATTCAGAGCTGCTGGGAAGGTACATTGAAGTCTGCTGCAGCAGAACTCATAACTGCCTTTTTTTCCCCAGGTGCTCTATCCTGGGAAGATGGGGCTTTATTTATAAGTTCCTGACGTGCTGCCCCCTTTTGTCAGAGCTGCTCTGCCCAGCAAGGAGGTAGCCTAGTCACAGTCTGCCAGCAGAGGCATTCTGCTGCAGAGGCGTTGCTGAGCTGCCATGGTCTCTGCCCAGCTGCTATGTGAACTTCCTTGTCGTTTTCTTTATAGAGGTATAGTTAGAACTGCCTTGGTAATGGCGGGCTGCATCAGTAATGGTGGACTGTCTCTGTAATGGTGGACTGCCTCAGTAATGGCGGATTGCCTTTGTAATGGCGGACTGCCTTGGGAATGGTGGACTGCCTTGGGAATGGTGGACTGCCTCGGTAATGGTAGACACCCTTCTCCCGCAAAGAGCTGGACTGTCCCTTGTCCAGGTGTGCTTGCTGTGAAACTCTCAATCCATAGCATTTCAGATTGCTGGTCTTTGTGGGGGTCAGACCTGCCGAGCCAGATCACCTGGCTCTCTGTTTCAGCCCCCTTTTTTTCAGTTGAATGGGTCACTGTCTCCCAGGCATTGAAAGTGCCATTTGAAATGGTCACCCAGATTTGTGTGAGTTTTTGTGCGGTGACACTGCACTGACTGAAACAGCCATGCTGGAGACTCGTGGCACTTTTCCTCCCAGGAATCTGGTCTGTGGGCAGTAAAAACTCGTTTGGAAATGTGGTGATCACTCACCCTCTGTGTTTTTGCTGGGAGCTGCACTCCCCCACCCCCCTAGTTCCTGTGTTGAAGCTCTAACTCCCACTAGTTCAGAATGTGACTGTATTTAGAGATAGGACCTTTAAAGAGGTGATTGAGTTAAAATGAAACTGCTAGGGTGAGCCTTAATCCATGACAACTGATGTCCTTATAAGAAGAGGCTATTTGGACACATAGGAGAGACACAGGGATGTGTGCATGGTGGAAAGACCATGTGGGGACTCAGATGGCTGGAACTGGGACAGCCAGGGCTGGAAGATCCACTTCCAGCTTCTTCACTCATGAGTCTAGAACCCTGTGATGTTGGAAGGCTGGGCTTAGCTAGGACTGTCAGCCAGAACAGCTACACTTGGCTTCTCCAGCTTGCTGGTCTCAACAAGAAGGTGGCTATCTGCAAGTCAAGGAGAGAGGCCTCAGGAGAAATGCCTTGATGTTGAATTTCTAACCTGCAGAACTATGGGAACATACATTTCTGTTGTTTAAGATACCTAGTCTGTAGTACTTTGTTATGACAGCCCTAGTTGATTATGATACCATTTCAAAAGAGGTTGAACACTAGAGGAATGAATTAGTTCATATAACCAGAAGCCCAGAAATGAGGCAGCTCCAGGGTTGGTTCATTTAGCCACTCAGTGCTGCCTCGGGAGCAGGTTTTTCCATCTTTTTACTTTGCCGTTTGTACCAGTTTCTTTTGCTGCCCAAACAAATCACCCCTAAACACAGTGGTAGGTAAATCCACTTGTTATTATGCTCTTGGATTTTGTTGGTCAAGACTTCTGTCAGGGTACAGCAGAGATGGTTGGTTCCTGTTTCATGATTCTGGGCCCTCTGTGGGAGGTGCCTGGAGAGGCTATGTGTGATCTGACGACTGAAGATGACTTAAGTGGCAGGGAACTGGGACAGCTGGGGCTGGAAGATTCACTTCCAGCTTCTTCACTCATGCATCTAGAACCCTGTGATGCTGGCACTGTCAGCCAGAACACCTATGCTAGGTTTCTCCAGAGTGGTGGTCTCAGGGTAGTCAGACATCTTACATGGCAGATGGCTTTCCTCAGATTGAGCATGCCAGCAGAGAGTGCTCTGAGAGAATCAGGCAGGCACAGCACAGCCTTTTATGACTTAGATCACTTCTGTCATATTCTATTGGCAGAGGTAGTCAAAAGCCCTACCAGATTTGAGGGGAGGGGACCTAGATTTCATCTATTGTGGGAGGACTGTCAAAGAATTTGCAGACATTAAAAAGAAATTACCACTCCATGCTCATCTTGGGAGCTAGTTTTTTTTCTTCCACAATTGTTAAGAGTCCTGCACTAACTTGGGTAACATGGTAAAACCCCATCTTCACAAAAAATACAAAAAAATTAGCTGGGCATGGTGGCACGCACTTGTATTCCCAGCTACTTAGGAGGTCGAGGTGGGAGGATCATTTGAGTGGCTGCAGTAAGCTGTGATCATGCCACCACACGCCAGCCTGGGTGATA
Organism: Cacajao melanocephalus; assembly: GCA_963573385.1. Lineage (NCBI taxonomy): Eukaryota > Metazoa > Chordata > Mammalia > Primates > Pitheciidae > Cacajao > Cacajao melanocephalus. The sequence continues at coordinate 58,807 of CAUYLG010019694.1, forward strand.
AAGCAAGAGCCTGTCTAAACAAAAAAAAAAAAAGAGGGCCACAGCAACTCTATGCTCTATGTGTCACAATCTCACACATTAACATCCATGGGTGGAAAAGGAAAACATTTCCATGCAGTTCTACCAGCAGGCTTCTCCTCACATCTCCTTGGCGAGAACTAGGCTGTATGTCCTTTCCCAAACTGGCAAAAAGAGTGTAACTTGTCCTGTTCAGCTTGGCCTAATCAAGATCCACTCCCCTTGGGCTGAAGATAGGATGGCTTTCCTTAAGCATAAGATCTCAAGAAATGGGCAAATACTCTTCGGAAATTAGGGCTCTGCACAGTGGAAGAGCCTCAAGAGAATGGATTTGGGGAGGTGACTTACAGTGTCTGCATAAACTTTCTATAAGGAGAGTCTGGCCTCATTAGGAAGTGTTTAAGAAAGACAATAAAGATGGCTTTCATTATGTCCATAGGCTAGGGCCCTCGATAAGACCACAGTTTAAATTCTTTTGCATGCTTGTACTTTGTCACCCATATTTGTTCCTTTTCTTCCCTTGCCTCTTCACAGAGACCTATTACAATTATTAGTACTGAGAGCAAATGCTCCTGTTCCTGGGAAATCAGGTGATGCACAAATAGTGTGTTCTTAAAGCAAATGTGACAGTTACAATAGGGATTTGACCCCCACATGGGGTCATCAGAACCCAGTGTGACAGCTACAGTGCATCCCTGATTCCTCATAATAAGCAGAACAGCCTCTGAGAATATCTCAGCACAAACTAGGTTATGAATGGTTGATTAATAAGTGGATGAGTGCTGTACATGCCGGTTCTGCTGAGAGCCGTAATCTCCCATCTAACATTCTCTTATCACTGAGCTCACACAGGGAGGCCTGTTCTTTACGAAACAAACTTAGGGATATTTTCCACGACTCATGCTGGAAGTGTCCCACAGAAAAAATGGCATATTCCACAGTGGGCAGATGAAATCAAAGTTGTTAGAAAGTCCGTTTATAAGTCTTCCTGTGTGCGTGTGTCTTTCTGAGTGTGTCTCTGTATCTTCATCTGTTGTATCTCTTTATGTGTTTCTACATGTGTCTGTGTTTTTATGTCTCTACATGATTGCGGTGTGTATATATGTCTGTGTGTGTGTGTTTGTATGTGTCTGTTTGTGCATCTCTTTGTGCCTGTGTATCTTATAACATTTATTTTTTAATTTTTGTGAATTATCTAATTTTTTACTTATTCTGTAGATTCCAGTTGAGCTCTTTCATGGGTACATAGCAGGTGTGTATATATTTGTGGGGTACATGAGATGTTTTGACAGAGGCATGCAAAGTGAAATAACTTATGTGTGTCTTTTTGAATGTATTCCATGTCTCTGTTTCCTCTCTCCAGGGATGTGTAAGTCTGTCTCTCTGTGTGTTTTGGCATGTGGGTATATTCCTTTCTATGAAAGTATCTTTCTGTGTGCAAGTTTCTCTGTGTGCACATGTGTATACCTGTCTGCATATGTGTGTGTGTAGAGTTTATGCTCAAGTGGAAAAGAGTAACCTGAGAGGAGGAAGCAGCTCCCCTCAACCCCCCAGGAGATCTAGATAAATTTAAGGCAAGGTAACATCATGTGAAGAGTGGAGAATGGCTGCTGCGCAGCCTGGATGTTCAACCCATTTTCCCTTTAACTCATGGCATGATTTTCTGTGATTGATTTAGATTCTCTGGGCGTTAGTTCTCTTGGAGATAATACTGCTTGCTTAGCTGAGCTCACAGGAATTTTCTGCAAATGAAATAGTAATGTAATTTGGAATGCTTTCGAAAAAGTTAAAAGCACTATAAAAAGGAAGGCATTAAATGGATTAACATTGGACTTGATTCAGGGAAGACCTTTATGTTCAAGATATGCATGGAAAGGGGACTTTGATTCAAATCAAAATCTTTGGTTGATAGATCATGAAGGTTGAGTCAAATGTGCTATGGGGAGGAACGGAGAAAACCAGCTTCATGCTGAAGAAGGACATCCTGCTCCCAATCAGCAAAGGCAAAGAAGGTTCATTTTGGATGCAAGTTCTGATCCTTTAATGGCAGCTGCTTGGAATATGATGTGAATAAGGTTTTGGAGGCTGCTTCTTGGTAGCCCACATTGCTATCTCTATTCCCCAAATTAGAAAAAAAAATACATGAAACTCATTTAAATAGCATTTCTCTTGCTATTGACTTTTGCAAAGAATCAATAATCCGGTGACTGATATCTGATGCCAACACACACACACTCATGCATGCTCACCTGCACAGAATGACACCAATTATTTATTGGGTGATAATAATGGCACTTGGGGTACCTGCCATAGAGGTCAGGGACTTAGAGTATTCGGGCTATGTGCTTACTGTCCCTCCCAGAGCAGGGAGGGATAATAGATAGACAGTATCAGACTTGGCATCTGAAGATGGGGACTGATGTCTTAGAAGTTGCCAAAAGTAAAAATCTCTCATACTACCTTGGTGATCCTTCCTAGGGGGTTGGACAACAATCCAATTTAATTATTGGATTTGGGTATAGATTTGTATAAAATGGTGTAAAAACAGGGTCTTATTTGAATTGAGAAAAAGAGATGATTTAGATTGTCACCATGGATGTAGAGAAACTTGCATGCTCTGCCATTTTAATGTAACTTCTCTCAGGCTGGTTTTGTCACAAGTTTTAAAAGAAGTCTCTAATTTTTTACTTATTCCCTGGAGTCCAACTAAACTCTTAAGAAAATTAGAGACCAATGGCATCACATAAACCCCATAACACTTTTTTTTTGTACCCTGCCTGTTCAATATTTCTTTTTTTTTTTTTTGAGATAGAGTCTCTCTCTGTTGCCCAAGCTGGAGTGCAGTGGCACGATCTCAGCTCATTGCAACCTCCGCCTCTAGTATTCAAGTGATCCTCCTGGCTCAGCCTCCTGAGTAGCTGGGATTACAGGTGTGCATCACAATGCTTGGCTAATTTTTGTATTTTTCAGTAGAGACAGGGTTTCACCATGTTGGCCAGGCTGTTCTCAAGCTCCTGACCTCCACCTCAGCCTCCCAAAGTGCTGAAATTACTCAATATTTTCTTACCTTCCAGCCCTTACTTGAAGATTCAGAGGCCTTCCCACAATAGCTTCATGACTCAGCACATGTGCAGCAACTTAATTTTCTTTTCTAATGCTCCTTCACCTAGCCCTTTTGACTTGAGTGCACAAGTTCCTTCTCCCTTTAGCAGAATAAATAATTGGTGTCATTCTGCGTAGGTGAGCATGCATGAGTGTGTGTGTTGGCATCAGATATCAGTCACTGGATTATTGATTCTTTGCAAAAGTCAATAGCAAGAGAAATGCTATGTAAATAGGTTTCATGTATTTTTTTTTTCTAATTTGGGGGATTAGAGGTAGCAACGTGGGCTGGATGACAGTATGAGTAGGAAGTTGAACACTGCTTTTTATTAGAGTGATTGGTTTTTATGAAATACTTTACGTCAGGCACTGCTCTAGGCACTGGGGATAGAATGGGAATAAGGAAGGCACAATCCCTTTCCTCACTCATTTTACTGAAGACAGAGTTGAACGCATAACTGCAAATGGGTGTGACATTGGTTTCTGAGCACACATAGCATGGGCATCGAACATTGCTGGGGCTGGGGGCAGAGGGGATGGGGCAGGGGAGACTTCTAGAAATGAGCCATGCTTAAGCTAAGGCCTAAGGAATGAGGAAGGTGTAGCCAAAGAGAGGAGGGGCAGGGTAGAGAGGCCAAAATAGCACACATAAAGCTTTGGAATAAGGACACAGTGGCATATACAAGATGTATGTGGGAGGCGTTCATTAGGGAGATGTTCACAGTGGCTGGAGTTCGAGGGGCCAGCAGAGAAGATTGCGCTGTAGAGGTAGCCGGTTTGTAATGACTTTCAAGGATTCATTAAGGACTTTAGTACCATGTGTCTGCAACTTAAAAGATCTTATAAATTACCCATAGGTCTTGTTAAAATGCAGATTTGGATGTAGGTCTGGGTGGGGGCTGAGATCCTGCACGTGTAATGAGCTCCCAGGTGAGGAGGCTGCCGGAGGTCGGGGGCCACACTTTGAGTAGTAAGGCTGTTGACTCGATCCTGAGGGCAATGGCAGAACCATGGGAACACTTTAGGTAGGAGAACGCCATGACCTAATTGTGTGGTAGGAAGATACCATTAGCCACAGTGTGATAAATGGATTTTAGGTGAGTAGACCTAGAAAATGAAAATCAGTGAGGAGGTGGTGTTAGCAGTCAGTCATAAAAAACTTGACAACTAAGGTAGTAGCAGTGGGTATGTGGCCTCATTCCTTAGCCCTGGTCATGTTATGGAGATGGACACTGTATTCTATACATTTGATTTAATTGATTTCTCAAGCCCTGGCAGCACTTTCAGCTTAATTACCCATAAAACTGTAGCAAGGATACTTGAGGCCCAACATCATTTTCCAGCTCAGTAATCTATATGTGGTCAACCCTGAAACATTGCATTTAATATTTTTCAAGGGATTAGGAGGGTGGGTGAGTATCCCATCATTATCTAGTGCCTAGAGATGCCTAAAAATTTCCACATAAACTAACTTCTTTGGTTTTGAGGCTGTAAATTTTCAAAGGAGAAATTGAACTGCTGAACACTTGAGGGGTGATATGGTTTGGATATCACCCCTCCAAATCTCACGTTGAATTGTAATCCCAAGTGTTGGACAAGGGGCCAGGTGGGAGGTGATCAGATCATGGAGGTGGATTGCCCCCTTACTGTTCTCCTGATAGTGAGTTCTCACGAGAGCTGGTTGTTTAAAAATGTGTAGCACTTCCCCTTTCACTCTCTGCTTCCTGCTCCAGCCACGTAAGCTGTGCCTTCTTCCCCTTCTGCCATGACTGAAAGTTTCCTGAGGCCTCCCCAGACATGCTTCCTGTATAGCCTGCAGAACTGTGAGCCAATTAAACCTGTTTTCTTTATAAATTCCCAAGTTTCAGGTATTTCTTTGCAGCAGTGCAAGAATGGACTAACACAGGAGGAAAAACAGAAGCTAAGAGGAGTGTGAATAGAGGAGTAGAAAGAAAAAATGATTGGTGGTTTTTGGCAAGGAGGATGGGACTTGGATTACGGAAGCTTTGGTGGGCTCTATAACCTGCCGTAGAATGTCCAGATGCAATAAATCAGATAGATTCCTTGGTTTGTAAAATCACTGACTACTTAAGCCAATGGGAATTTATTGGAAGGTTAGCGGAGCTGGATCTCACAGGGGAAACTATGAGAGGCTCTCTGAGTATGAAGCACGTTGGAGGACCACATTTGAGAAGGGGCAAGAACCTAACAGAACTTGGGAGGACTGAGCAGCAGGGATCCATGCAATGGCCTCATGGAAGTAAGAGTCTAGCTTGTCTACTGGTTGGTCTCCCACCAACTCTTCCTTCTCTCCCTGCATTTGTTCTAGACTCAAAGTCCCAAAAGACAACTAGCTGAGCCTAGGCTGCATGTGTGGACCCTGGATATTATCCCTGATTGTTTTGTGAGTGTGGAGAGGAAGGCTCTGGTGACTTCAGCTTTTCTACTTGGGGGTAGGTACCTGGAATTATCCTCCCATGGTTATACACATTGATATGGTGGTAAATTCCTAAAAGGAAAGACATTCGAGTGTTATTAGGATGGGGGAAATGGATATAGGCATCTGTAATACGTAAAATGATGAGGCTGATGACTTATTAGCTAAGAATCAACTTGTTTTATGGTTCCTTTGAGGTTTGTTTAAATGTTGCTTGCCTTCCTGGGTTTCTCCAGGCAGCTCCTCATCTTCAGTGCTCTCATTGCACTTTGCATTCCCGTTGGCTTTTAATTCTCAGGGATAAGGACTGATCTGATTCAACCCTGTATTCTTAGGGCCTAGCAAAGTGCTCCACACGTAGAAGACATTTGCCGACTTACAGTTGAATAGAAAAAGTATGTGTGGATATCTTACCAGAAACATAATTGTAAGCAGCTGGGAATTTCAGTGGGCAACTTTTCTGGGTAGAAAACATTAAAAAAGTATTCTGTAGCATGTGCACGTGTAAAACCCACTCCACAAAGGCATATAGCCTTGAACAGTGTAGAGTCAGAGAGAGTAAAACATCCTGTGAATGTCAGCTTTTATTCACTTGATTTTTGAAGAATATTTTCTTTCACAAAAGCCTCCTTCCCTTAAGAAGTTTTCTTGCCTTGTTAGTTATCAGCCAAACATTTTCTCTTTAATCTGGTGACATAAGATCCTGTTCCCCCGAAATATTTTGATTTCTGCAAACCCTTGGGATCCTCTGGAATCCAGCTCCCCGTTTCTAAGATGAAACCTGAACCCTTTAGGGTATGTAGGGGCCAAGGGCCCTTGAAGAGTTGCTGAAAATCACTGACATGAGGCAGATTAATTAGAGAAAAGGCATCCACATTTATTTAATGTGTATGCAAGAGAGCGCTCAGAATGAAGACCCAACGATGCAGGGAACCTATCCATTTTTATGGTTAGGCTCAACAAAGGTTTAACACAGCATGTGGAAATAGGATTGGGTAAAAATGGTATGACTGAGTGGTGAAACTCATCCAGGCCTGTCTTGATTCTTCATTGCTTCCTTCTGGGTGTGGGGCAGGACCATCTCTGGAATGGGGGTCTTATGATTCACAGACAAACAAAATAGGTCAGATCATTTCGTTATGGCCAGGTTTCACACAGGGAAGTGGGGGAAAGTTAGAATAATATTTTTAGGTTTTATGGCTGGCTTTAAGGAAAAGGGGTTCTGGTTCCTATGACCTACCTTGGGATCACAAAAGAATCTACTATGTCTATCATTTCCTTGAGTGTCTGAATGAAATGTCATTGGCTCTGTGGCAAGTAGTGCAAAGACTCTGGTTCCTGGCTTTTAATCGAGGCTTTGCCACTTACTGGCTGGGTGACCTGGGAGCAGTCATTTAATCTTTCTCAGCCTCAGTTTCCTCGTTTGTAAAGTGCAAATGACTTTAGCACTTATCTCTTACTTAGGGTTCTTGTGTGATGCTATCCATAAAGCTCCTAGGACAGTGCTCAGCATATGATAGTACTTAATAAATGGTAGGTATTAATGGCTAATTTAGAGAGACTTGAGATTGAGGACTGGCCAAAAGGGTCAAAACGCCAAGGCCTGCTGATGTCCAGGGTGTACCAGGTGTCCACCTTCAAGGATAATTTGGAGGAAGGAGGTCATGATAAAAGATGAAGTGAGTGACCTCCAAGTTGGATGACCTCCATTAAACAAGATGGGCACATTCCCAGATCCTACTGGTCACAGGTGCCTGAGCAGAACAATCTGCTTTCAGAGTACAATTAAATAGGAAAATGCGCAGTGATCTCAAGAGGTAGACCCACCCCGGTGCCCCATCTGCTCAGTTTAGGCACAGCAATTAGACAGTGCTGGGGAAAATGTTTATCTCCAGTTTACAGAAGGTTCTTTAGGAATCTCCTTGCAGAACTCAAAAGGGGGATGATCTCAACCCCTTTGTTGAGGTTGGAATCCTGGGAAAGTCATCAGTTTTTGAACATACATTTCTATTTCTGTTCCAGTTATCCAGCAGATAATAAATAATTTTTTAGTTCTGCTAATTTGAGAGGCATCTCTTTTTAAAGTTATTTATTGGGAGAAAATACGAAAGGTACAGCCTAAGAAATAATCTGTTGGTGTTGCTGACTCACCTTTTCAGGTAAGGTATCAATTTTATTATTATTTAGCATTTTTGCTAAATTAAGAATGGGAATGAATCACCAAAAAAAAAAAAAAAGATTCTAAGAGATGTGCATACATTTGTTTTCCCATAACTGAGGATCATTTGAGTTTACGTAAGACGTTATTTCAGAGTTAGCACATCACCTCTAAAGCTGCTGCATTTAAAGCTGGGTTGGTTGTTAAAAGCACCATTTAAATGTCTTCATGGAGGAATTAGGGATGGAATATGTACACACTGGTCACCCAGGGAGAAGTTGAAATAGTCATTTACCTCTTTAATGGAGACAGAGAATGTAATTAACAACCATTTGCATGTAACAGTTAGATATTTCATGGTAGTGACAATGATTCATCCCTACTTCTTACAGTATCTAGGGCAAAATTAAACCCAGGTCTTAAGATGTTCAGAAACTGTAGATTGTAAAAATTCAAAATTTACCCTGTCTCTGTCTTACTAACTCACCTTCCTTGTATTCCTCCCCCTTCTACAAGTAGCAGCTTCTGTATTGCTCGGCACCACAGTCTTCCTAATTTACAGAGAGAACTTGGTTAGTGCAGGGAAGGCAAATAGGTTTCAAGTCTCAGATTTCAACCTGAGATTGATTGGTAGTGGCTACCTGGAACAGTGTTGAAAGGGCTTCTAAATAAAGTTGCCTCTAGGTGCAGTGGGAAGGAGGCCAGCGATTGATTAGTAATGCCTGCCATAGATTTGAGAGAAGAGCACTGGCCTGAGTATCATTTATTTTGCCATCCTCAACCAGTGCAAAGAACCCAAGATTAGGAATTGGGTCTGGCCTAGGTTTAGCCATAGCACACTATATGATTTTGGACAAACATCAGCATTCCAGTTTTCTCAAATGCTAATTTAGAGGAAATTTAGTCTCTCACTCAAAATTTAAAAGGCCATTAAAAAGATTGAAAAAAGATTTGAAAGCACTGAAATCTCTATAATATATCGTTACATTGCCATTTTCCAAATGGAAGGCTAACTGGACAGCTTACAGATTTATGTAAGACTCAGAGCTCCACTGTAAATGTATTTACATTACAAATGTGAGAGGTATAGGGAAAAGGGAGTGTGGAGTCCTTCAGCAGAAATGAGAGATTGAAGAAGGTCAGAGATGAACTTCAATATTATTTAGAGGAGCGGTTTTCCTGTTTTTCTTCCTTTCTTTTTTTCTTAAAATCTGAGAAGCTCCCTTTTCCCTCTCAGACAAAATCCTTTATGCACACTCAATACAATGAGCCAGTAAGTGGTGCTATTCTGTTTGAAGGTGCTTTTTTCTTACTAGGCTTCCCAGATCCTTAGTGTAGAGTAAGTGCCATTAAATGTATTTTAATTCAGTTACATATCCCAGGCATCTTCAGAAAGAGGTGTTAAAACTTTTTCAGCAGGTTAAATTCTGCTACCTCACTAATGACATCTTGGACCTTGACCTCCAATGTGTGGGTGACCAAATCCCTTTGTAGAGACTGGGAAGAGAGGTACTTGCTTGACATCCAAATGATAAAATGCCCGGTATGGGAGAAAAAAAAGATTTCTGTGTGAGAGAAAAGCCAGGCCTAATTGTATTACAAACACAAGGACATAAAAAACCTCTTCCATTTCTAAAATCCTAGAGTGGAATGAGAAACCCTTACAGTGGCTTTGCCTCATCACTATCCAGTCATCCAGTGAATATTCGCCCAGTATCTACTGTGCATCAGGCATTGCATTTAGCACAGGGGATGCAGTGCTGGGCAAAACTGGGTCCGTGTTTTCATGGAACATATATTTTGTTGGGAGAGACAGAATGAACAAAGGTAAAAAGATTTTAGACGGTGATATACGGAATGAAAATAGTTTTCATAGGAAGGAGCTGAAGGTGGAGCTTCTAAATAGCAGTTGCTCCATACTTGTTAAATGCATCAATAAAGGCTTATTATGGGCCACCAGAGGCCCCAGGCCACACATGGACAATACATATTTTCAAGAATGTAAAGAGTAGAACCCTATCAATTGTCATCTTAGAGTTCCCATGGGGCACAAGAGAAACTTTATTTGCCTGATTGAGTGGGAGTCTGGCTCAGAGCATTGTGGCTAGAGGTTTTTATATCTTTATGTTTTGGAGCTACCTGGCCAGTTTCTGCGCCTGTAGCAATGTCATAAAAGCTACTCCCTGCTCACCATAATGAAGCACAGAGGAGTTGTATTAGGAATTTATGTCAGCTGGAGAAGGGATGCTGGAGTAGCCAACTTATAACAAAATAACTTTAATAAATTTTGTTGACTGAGGAAAGGCAAAGCATTTTATGGATCTGGAAAACAAACTGGAAAGAGTAGGGCTCAGAGCTGGGAGAAAGTGATTACAGAAAACTCAAAGTTGGGGATAGAAAGAGGAAGACTGAGAGGCAATCAGATAGAGGCATGAGGAGCCAAACAGGATAAAAAGCTGGGTTCATTTGTACCATGGATCCCCTCTGCCTTATAGGAATGAAAGTGAGAATACAATACTTTGCACAAAAGCTATTTCAAAAGCCATGGTTCACAAAAAGAACCATTAATCTGACTGTGATGGTTAATATAATAATTTAATTTAATTTTATCTTCTTTTGGAGACAGAGTCTCATTCTGTCACCCAGGCTGGAGTGTGGTGGCATGATCTTGGCTCACTGCACCCTCCGCCTCCCTAGTTTAAGCTATTCTCCTGCCTCAGCCTCCTGAGTCGCTGGGATTATAGGCGCGTGCCACCATGTGCGGCTACTTTTTGTACCTTTTGTAGAGATGGGTTTTGCCTTGTTGGCCAGGCTGGTCTCGAACTCCTGACTTCAAGTGATCCACCCATCTCAGCCTCCCAAAGTGCTGGGATTATAGGCGTGAGCCACCATGCCTGGTCTGTGATGGTTAATTTTAATATGTCAACTTGACCGGGCTATAGGGTGTCCTGTTTAAACATTACTTCTGAATGTGTCTGCAAGGATATGTCTATTTCCAGATGAGTCTGGCATTTGAATTGGTGAACTCCATGAAATACATTGCCTTTCCCAATGTGGATGGGCACCCTCTAATCAGCTGAGGGCGTGAATAGAACAAAAAGCAGAGGAAGGAGGGATTTGGCCCCTTCCTGCCTGCTGCATGAGGTGGGATCTCGGTCTTATTCTGCCCTTGGACTGAGATTTACACCACTGGTCCCCCTGGTTCTCAGGCCTTCAGACTCAGACTGGAACTGTAGAACTAGCTTGCCTGGGTCTCTAGCTTGAAGACAGCAGATCCTGGGACTTCTCAGTCTCCATAATCACATGAGCCAATTACTTATCATAAATTTCTCTCTCTGTCTTTCTTCTATTGGTTCTGTTTATTTGAACCCTGAGCAAAAAAGAAATGCCTTAAATTAGAGACATTTCCCATTTGTATGCTTTGAAAAATCTGTTTACAGTGTCAATAGCAACAGTATTAGAATTGTGAAGTATCTTCTCTTTCTCTAATGTCTGTCATCCTCTTCTTCCTGGCCTAGGTGTATCGCTTTAGGTTCAGAGGCTTACGTTGAAAGAGGAAGACTGGAGATAAATGCTCTTTTTCTCTTTGTGTCAATCTGGTGAGATGCGAAGCCCCTTCAACTTTGACTTGCCCTGGCTATTGTACAGGCAGAGGGACTTCCAGGGAGATCTTGTGACTTGTGTTTAACATTTATTCTCCCTGGCTGTGAAGTTAGCCAAACCAGATGGTCATTATGAGGAGTCTGGCTTCTGTATTTGCCCGTTACCTTGCAATGTAGTGGTTACATCTCATTACATCTCAACTCTTACACCATGGAATTCCAGGAAGTTCTGAAGGCCCAGGAGCCTTCAACGTCTGAAAGCATTTGGATTTACCATTCTATTTCTTATCCCCTTGTTTGGAGGCCTCCTGTACCTTGCTATGATTGTGTGCTTGTGTGTATGTGTGTGTGTGTATGTGTGTGTGTGTGTGTGTGTGTATGTAAGGCATGTGTGTGTGTACATGCATGCTTTGCTGGTATGATGGTTCTCAGCATTGTTTCCTGCCTTACATCCAAACTCTCCCATGTAAGCTGACCCTCTTAGGGTCAAAGTCTCTGGCAAAATCCTGTTCACCCTTCATGACCCACCCTGGGCTAGGTTTGATGCTCCTCCCACCCTGCTTCCTCTATCCTATCACTTATCTGATATGTTTGTTTAACCTTCTGTTTTCCCTCTCTATTTTAAGGGATGTGGAAGCAGAGAATGTGCCTGTTTTGTTCAACATCACATCTGTGGAGCCTAGCTCAGTGCTTGGCATGGAGTCAGGATGCAATCATACTTTGCCAAATGAATGAATAAATGGTCAGCCTGTCCCATGACTGGCCACTCTCTGTCTTACTTCCTCATCTGTAAAATTGAACCCTTTCTTTACTTATAAGAGTTCCATGAAGGTGAAATAAACTGATGAGCATTTTTTATTTTTATTTTTTGAAATGGAGTCTCACTCTGTCACCCAGGCTGAAGTGCAGTGGTGTGGTATCAGCTCACTGCAACCTCCACCTTCCAGGTTCAAGGAATTCTCCTACTTCAGCCTCCTAAGTAGCTGGGATTACAGGCATGTGCCACCACACCTGGCTAATTTTTGTATTGTTTTTTTTAGTAGCGACAGGGTTTTACCATGTTGTCGAGGCTGGTCTTGAACTCCTGACCTCAGGAGATCCGCCCACCTCGGCCTCCCAAAGGGCTGGGACAACTGATGAGCATTTTTTAAAAAAGGAGTACAAAAAGAACTGTATAAAACCATGAGGTGGTAATTGTTACGTGTGCTGTTGAGTGGAAAGATGACATCTGACGCATCCCTTTGATTTGTTGTTCTTTCCTGCTCTTCAGACACTAATACGTGTCAGCATTTAATCAATGCTGTCTTTCCAAAGGGAAGATTGACAGAGACAAGACTTCCTCTCTGCTCCTGTCAGGGTAATGGGCGCCTGTTGAGATGCTCATCTTAATTTACCTAATAGAGGGCATTTACCTCTTGCAAACTTATTGTTTTGATTTATTCAGCAGATTAGCCACGATTAAAGTTTCCTCTTTGTTATTAAGATAAAACCAACCTTTTCTTTCTTGAGGTGAATGACTGATGAAAGATATATATATATATATATATATATTTTTTTTTTTCTTTCTTTCTTTTTTTTAACCACCCAGTGAGGTTAATTGGATGGTTTCTATCCAGGGACCAGCATGTTCTGATTTAACATTGAAATCTCTTTGTAAAAGGCTCAATGCTAGGGAGATTAAATCTAGGACTACCCAATGGGCACAAGAGATGAAGAGAGATTTTAAAAATTGACTCATTATAAAGTAGATCTATTTAATGGATGAGCCCAGAGATGGGATGGGGTACCTGTAAAGGAAGGAGGGAGTGTCTCAGACTGGAGATGTTTATTCAGAGGTTGAATGGTCACTGAGCAGGAATAGAGCTAATTTATTTATTTGGCAGATGTTTAATGAGCTCCTACATTGTGCTTGACACCGAGCTCAGTACTGGGAAGAGCCTGCCCCAAAGCCTGAAGATGTGGCTCTAGTCTTGTTGAACAATAATAACACACAACTACACAAAAGTAGCAGTTAATGCTTATCAATTGCTTACTGTGGGCCAGCATAGGGTCAACATTTTATGTGCACCGTGTCGCTCCTCAGAATGCTTCAGATAAGTGCTCATTGCCTTTTTACCACTCACTTGCTGTGTGATTTTGGGCTGGTCCCTTTCCCTCTCTGAGCATCAGTTTCCTCATTTATAAGGGCTTAACTCAGCCTGGGGACAAAATGAGCTTCCAGGAGTAAAAGAAATTGAGATGAGTGAGCATCTGAGGGGGTGCTGTGCTCCCTGGCTCTGAATTTTTTAAAATTTCTATTACATATAAAAACCACATAGGGGCATTAGGCCTCCTAAAGGTGAAGCTTCAATTTTCAAGGAAATAGGACCATTGAGCAACACCAAACAAGGGACAGTGAAAGAGGAAAGGAAAGGTTCTGTCTGATGAATTGGACCCATTATTCTCGTCTGGGCCTGTTTAGACACTTACTGGCTTGAAGTAATTTTACCCCTTGTTCTCACACTGTGTTCATCTCAAGAGAGTTTGGGCCAACAAGTTTAAGGAATTCTCTGGATATGTAGGCACAGACAATGATCTCAGAGTACATTTGGTTTCTGGAAGAGTCCCAGGGGCTTGGCTTCTGGAACCCCCAGGTAGACTCTGAGGCCAGGCAGAGACTTAGCCAGAACAGGGGGCATAATCTTTTAGTACCACAGGTAGTGGCATAGCAAGTGTGGGTGGTGGAAGTGTAAAAGAGTATTTTATCACTGACATTATTTGGAATTGCTGGTGCATGCTGATAATAAAATCAGACCGACTCTTATTGTTTTTAAATTCTCCAAAGGCCATGCCCATGTACCTCTTTACTGCCTGCACATAGGGCTGACTGGTTCTACTACCTGCCCTTCTATGCCTCTGAACACAGGCCCAGGATGTGCATCCTAGGGCTTGAGGGGCAGGGCTGAGAAGGAGTTTCTGAGAAGCGCCTCTTGGAGAGAGTCCCAGATCTGCCTGTATTTCCTTAACTGGGGTCAGAACAGGGCATTCATTTTTTAAAATATTCAACAAACATTTGTTAAGCACTTACTTGATAATAGTACCTGTCGTTATCATTGAATTTAATCTTCAAAATTCATCCTTTAAGACAAACCACATCCCTGCTCTACAGATGAAGAACGCAGACTCAGAGAGGTGAAGTCATTTGCTCAGCTGAGCGTGGGTCAGTACTGCTACCAAGCCTGCGCACCTCTGGTTGGTAACGCGGCGCCTCGTCTAAGTGCGATCACCAGCTCTGTCTTCCTGGTTGCCTCTGGTGTGGGCTTGATGCTTTTCTCAGACTGTAACAAGAGCTAAACATGGTAATCAGAAAGGTAGGTCTGCCTGAGTTGGTACAGATACCTTGCTACTGAGGATATCAGTGGAAGGAAAAGGGCAAAGCCCAAATATTGTAGCTCTGAAAACGGGAACTAAGGCTTTGGATTTGGCTTTTCAGTGCATGGGTTGAGAAGTTCTTAAAGAGGAGAGGAAAGCAGATAAATAATCCCATGATCTTTTCAAGTAGCAGCACTACTAAAAATTTCCCAGGAAATTAGACTAGCTGAGTCAGGTGTATGGAAAATATTCTCTTTCACTTTCTGCATTTTCCCCAGCAGCTTCTCCTAGTGTCCATCAGCATCCCCACTGCTGCTCCCTCTTCTCAATCTTATCCACTCTCTGGAAGCGCACCTTGTTCCCAGACTCAGGGCACATAAGCACCCACACGTTGTCAGACGTCAGTCCCTGTGGAATCAGAAAGGCAAGGAGGAGCCAGGTTAAAAGCTGAGCTTTTGTATGTGTGTGCGTGTGTGCGCATATGAGTGAATGTCTGTGTGTAACACACAGACACACACACACCCACACACAGAGGCAGGCGTTAATCTGCTTTGACTAAACCTTTTTCAAACACAACCTAATTCCTAAGGAACCATTTGGAAAGTTCCCAAGGTAGAAAAAGGTCAACCATAAACAATCTTGAAGTGGTAGGTAGAAAGTTTGATTGTTTTTTTCTTGGCGTTTATTTCTTTCAGGCCTGAGAAAGGGGTGGGATAGACAGTAGCTCGCAGGAAGAGCTCTGGGCCGGCATTTGCTAAGTGGTCTCAGGAGGGGGCTGAGGCTTTCAGCCAAGTAGCTGGCTGTCCCCAAAAGCCAAACATTTGGTTTTGAGTTCAGCTCTCATTTGGAATTCATTTCTAAGACCTCAAGGTGTGAGACATCACTGTTGTTATTTATTTATTTTCTTTATTCTCAGGCTTGTTTGTTTTCTGGCAAGGAGCCAAGGTAATTTCTGTGAAGGCTAGCGTCCTTCGGTATTTGTAAGATGAGGAAAATGCCACGGATGGGTGTGAACAGGATGTACAAAAATTGGACAAGAGGGAATTAAGCCAACTCTGCCTGAATTACCTTGTTTTTCTTCCTCCTTAGAAAATCAGAAAGTCAGAAGCAATGTGGTCCATCACTATCACCCCTCCCTCCTTCCCCCTCCTCCCTTCCCCCAACCCCTTCCCCTTTCTCTTCCCCTCCCTCCCTCCCTCCATCCCTTCCTCCCTTCCTTCCTTCCTTCCTCCCTCCCTCCCTCCCTCTCTCTCTCATCCATCTATTTTTCCTTCCTTCCATCCATCTATCCTCTTTTTCATCCATATATGAAAACTGAATTAAGCAGTTATTATGAACTCAGGGATACAAAGATGAACTAAACACAGTCCTTGGCTTCTAGAATTTTGAGTGGGGAAGACAGACACAAACACAGTAATGCAATGTAGCAAGGTAATTATTAATATTATAACAGAAGTTTGTGAAGGGGATCCAGGGAGCCCAGTATAGAAGACTACAGTCTCTGTGTGGCACAGATGTTGGGGATTAGTCAAAGCTTTTGAGAGTAGTGTTTTTGAAAAGGGAGAGTTCCCTGATCCCCGTCACAGGACCTGTGACAGCAGTGTGGCTCCCCTCTTCAGTCGCCACACCATTGCTGCTCAAACCCCTGATGGGAGGAGGAGCACACAGACAGACAAGTACAGGAGTCCAAGTGGGCGTGAACTACCGTGTGCTCTTTCAGCCTTGCCATTTGTGGATGGCTTGAGTGTTAACCAGCTCAGTGGACCCTCTGCCTTTCTGCTAGGGCAGCGGGCCAGTGTGACAGCTTTCCCTGTATCCTGTGCTCTTGTCCAGTGTCCCAGAAAGATTGGGTCACACACAGACTTGAAGGATGAATGTAGGAGTTTTTTTTGAGTGGTAGAGGTGGTTCTCAGCAGGATAGATGGGGAGCTAGAAGAGGGGATGGAGTGGGAATATAATCTTCTGCTGGAGCCTGGCTGTCCAGTGCCTGAACCCCTTTCTGACCACCCCCAGCCAAACTCCTCTCTGTGTACAGACATTCCTCCCCTTCTCTCCTTCCCTGCTGTGTCGTTCCACTGTCCCTCTGCTTGTCTCCTTGTCCCCTCGCCTGCTCGTCTGCCTCTGGAGCCTGGGGTTCAGGGTTTATATAGGTACAGGATAAGGGGCATGGTGGTCCAAAAGATAACTTTTTGGGCATGAAAACAGGAATGCCCATCTTCATTTAGGGCTGTGGGTCTTCAGGTTTGAGGGTGGCGCCTTTGCTGGGAAACCATTCTCTTCTACCCAGTGTTTCCCTGTCCCCTGTCCGTATCATTTTTAGATGAATCTTAAAGGCTAAGATGGCAGGGCAGGTTGGTATAAGAGCCAAGGCCAGGTGATGTGTGATTAGTATGGAAATAGAAAGGGATGAATGTAAGATGTATTATGGGGAAGAAATTGACTAAGTGGTCTTAAAAGACAGGAAGGAGCCTTCCGTAATAATACAGTCACCCTGTCAGTCCCAATTTTGTGTGGGTGGGCAGTAGGAGGTGGTGACAAGGACAAATGGTTCTGTTTTTTGTTTTTTTATTTTCTTACTAAGAGTAATAAAAATGAACATTTCTCCACTTACTTCAGAATAAACCCAGTGCCATGTGCTTTGAATGTATTATCTCAGTGTATCTAAAACGTGGTATATATGTTATGAGAGATTATTTTAGGTGATATCCAGTTGAGGCATTGAATAAAACTGAATCGCATAGAGATTTTCCTTTTTAATTCTCTTTAGAGCTTTCTTATTACTTCAAGGACAAAGCTGCGGGTTTGAAGCCTTGGTGTTTTTAACTTTGTTTTATACGTGTGAATCTCCATTTTAACAAAGGGAGGGCATCCTCAGGCACAGAGCCTTCAGCAGGAAATGGCATTTAGCTAGAATTTAAAAACACTTTGATTGTTATTTACTGAGATAAAATTTTCAGTACAATTTTTATTAGTATTATTCTTATGGTTACTACTGACTTATGGTAGTACTTGTTTTCCGTTTACGGTAGCAGTCTAAAGCTTTGGGTTAAAGCACATAGATTTAACTGAAAACATGAATTGATTTAAATAAAAAATATTACCTAACTAATATTTTAGGTTTTATGCAGATTTACCAAAGATGGGGAAGGAGTATGCCAGTGTCTGAAGTTTGTATTATCTCATTCCTTGCAACAACTCTGTCAAAAAAATGCTATTTTAATCTCTGTTCTGCATATTAAGAAATTGAGATGTATAGAGGTTAAGTAATTTTCTGTGGTCGTCCAGCTAGCAAGTGCCAGAGCTGGAATTTGAACCCAGGCTTTTGTGACTCTGAGTTCCATGTTTTTAACCCCAAGAATGTAAACCTTTATAGACAATGAAATAGCTGACAGGTGAAGGTAGGCTTCCAGAATATGAAAGTCGGAACCATTCAGTCTAGTGGCGTCAAACTTTTTATTACCAGCTCCCTTTTTCATATTTATTTTTCAGTTTCTAAAAGTAGTAACCGAATTTAATGGTATAATTAATTTATTCACTCAGTTATAAATTAATTAAAGACGTGCAGCGCCTATTGGAGCTTTGAATCAACTTGAAAGAACTAGTATGGCCTTGGGGTTTAAAAAAGGTAATTGAGAATAGATTGAACCTCTGTTAGCATCTTCACGGATTCGTGGTGTCTGTGGTTTCTGGGTTAAGAATGACCGATCTAGGCTGCCTCCCTGTTTACTAAGATACAGAGAAAGAGAGTGGTTTGGTCACATGTAAGTAACGGGCAAAATCAGCAGTAGAGTCCGGATAAAGGGCAGAGGTGCTGTTTCCCTCTGCATGCTATTCTCAGGGCCCATTCCTGCTCCAAGAGCTTTTGTCCAAGGACTCAGCTTCCTTCTTGTTTCCTACCACTCCTGAGCCCCCGGTTTCTTGTCATCATTTGTAGCTCTTAGCTGAATCGCAGCCACATTGATTTTCCCTCCTGGAAGTGTGTGTACCTCAGGAAAGTGGTCATAAGGTGTTTGTGAAGTCATCCAGAAAATGCTCTGGATGGCCGGGCTTGGTGGCTCACACCTGTAAATCCCAGCACTTCGGGAGGCTGAGGTGGGCAGATCACCTGGATGTCAGGAGTTCAAGACCAGCCTGATCAACATGGAGAAACCCCCTCTCTACTAAAAATACAAAAATTAGCTGGGTGTGGTGGCGCATGCTTGTAATCCTAGCTACTCAGGAGGCTGAGGCAGGAGAATCACTTGAACCTGGGAGGCAGAGGTTGCAGTGAGCCGAGATCGCGCCATTGCACTCCAGTCTGGGCAACAAGAGTGAAACTCCGTCTCAGAGAGAGAAAGAGAGAGAACGAACATGCTCTGGATTTCTCTCCAAGTCTGCAACTTCTCTAATGACATCACTATGCACCCTATTATCATATAAAAAGAAAAAGAGCCTCCTTGACTTTGCCTTTGCTTACCCTCTCCAGGCTCATCATTTGCCATTTCCCCAACACTTTGGCAACACTGAACTACTTTCCTTGAACCTGCCATATTCTTTCTTACCTTTTAGCCTTTGCACATGCTGTTCCTTCTTAATAACAAAGAGAGTGCTGCAATTTACTTGGCATGTACCCTCCGCTAGTCTCTGTGCCAAGAGCTCTTTGCTTATTTAATTTGGTCTTTATCATAGTCCTATGAGGAAGGAATTATTATCCCTACTTAATATATGAGGGCGATGAGACACAAAGAGAATTAGTAACTTGCCCAAGGTCACACAACCGGCAAACGGCAGTGCCAGTGCCAAGATCTGAATCTGCAAAGTCTGACTTGGGGCACGTTCCTTGACTCATCTCCCCTGCCTGTGATCGCCCATTCACATGGCTAATTTTCATACAGTGCCTCTGTTAGGTCTCAATTTTAATATTGATTCCTCTTGGAAATCTTTTTCGATGCCTCTGGACTAGTTTAGAATTCTGTCTTGCTGTTTCCGCAACATCATCTATTTCCCCCACTTTGTTGTATTTTTCTCCTTATCTGTAATGTCTACCAGATAGTGAGAAATATGTAGATCACAGCTGTAACCTTCACACCCAGCACAATGTTGAGTATATAGTAAGCATGCAGTACATAACTGTTGATTGAGTGAATATATAATTTTTGTTCCCTCTCGTTCTTAATTGCATACTTAGTCATTACACATCGTAAGTCCTATCCCTGGAATGCCTTCCTTTCCTATGCACACCCCCCATTTTCTCACCTCTACCTTATTTTTGTCTCATGATCTTTTGTGTGGACAATAAAGTTCTCAAACACTATTCCCACAAGTGGACAGTTTATTGGGTGATAAAACAACAAGGTTATTTGTGAAATAAGATTGATCATTTTCAATGGCTGTGGCTCAACTCTCCATAAATAATCTTTGAATCTGGAAGTGAAGCATCTTTGACAGCCTGTTCCAACCTCATTGAACGTCTCAAACCACCATTTGGGTAGATAGAAAGTTGGCCACGGATTAAACTGTTGTTTGTTGGTACAAGGTATGGGTTCTAGGTTGGATGCAGCTGAACATTGATTCCTGAATTTTTCTGTAATTTCATATGGGCCTTGTCATGTTAGAAGAGTATATAGTTTCAGTTGATCAAAGCCAAGTAGCAATATTTTAAAACTCTTGGTTCAGAGAAGAGTAGAGTATTCATAACCCAACCATATGGAACAAGTTTAAGCTGCAGAACCTCCTTGAAGTTTCAACGTATGCTCACCATGACCTTATGCCTACTTAAGCTATAGCTAAAGTTTTTGATGCTGTTTGCATTTTGACCTCACTTCTACCTTCAACTTTATAGACTTACTTGGTTCCTGGCTTCTCACACAGGCCTTTCTTTCCCCCAGAAGAAACCAGAAATACTTGACTTCAATTTTGCCATCAAGCATTTTATATACCACAGTTAGCTTAAGGTAAATGAAATGTATGGAAGAGGTACATAGTCATAGGTGCCTTAAAACATATTTTGAGGTGATACCAAACATGTTTATATGCAATTCAACCTTCACAGTGCCAACAGCATAAACAAAACCTTTTTGGGGAGGGACTTTTGAAACACCCTGGCAATGATTCTCCGAATCAGTGACCCTGGCTCTAAGCTCTTTCTCTTCAATTCCATTCTCCTTGCTGCCACCTTAAACAGAAGTCTGGCCATGTCTCTTCTTTGCCTGAGAACCTGAGCATTTAAGACCCTCAATAAATGGAGCCAAATAACTGTCTGTTCTGTGCCCCATAGTCATCATTCATCATGCTGGGCTGCCCACCCTGAACAGGCTACCTAGTCTCTCGCCATTCTTCCTTAGCCGTTTCTTTGGCATCTCCCTGGAGGATTTTCTCCCCACATAGTGACCTCTTTTATTTTTCCATCCTTCTCAACCTCACAGAAATGGCCCCACCTCTACAATATTTTTCTAGATCTTCTCAGTTAGGGATAATCTCTCCCTTATATTTCTGAAACAGGAGAGTTCTCTGACCTCCCTTGCAGGACGTGCCACAAAGGTGTGTCTTGTCTGTTTCGTTGCTGGCACTGCTCAAACCCCTTACAGGAGGGAAGCATGCAGATCAACAGGTCCAGGAGCCCAAGTGGGTGTGTGTTACAGTGTGCTCTTTTAGCCTTGCCATCTGCGGATCTTAAGTGTTAACCGGCTCAGTAGACCCTCTGCCTTTTTGCAAAGGCAGAGGGCCAGTAAGACAGCATTCAGTATCCCGAGCTCTTGTCCAGTGTCCTGGAAGAATCAGGAGATACACAGGCTTGAGGATAATGAATGAGGGGTTTTATTGGGTGGTGGAGGTGGCTCTCAGTGGGATTCATGGGGAGCTGGACAAGGGATGGAGTGGGAAAATGATCTCTCCCTGGAGTTTGGCTATCCAGCAGCTCCGGTTGAACTCCTCAGTCCCCAGCCAAACTCCTCCCAGCGTTCAGATAATCTTTCTCTTCTCTCCTATGCCACGCTGTTCTGCCATTCATCTGCTCATTTGTTCCTCTCCTTCTTCTGTAGCCTGGGGTTCGGGGTTTATATGGGCAAAAGATAGGTGGGAGTAGCCAACCAAAAGGCAACTTTTTGGGAGCAAAACCAGGAATGTCCATTCTCACTTAGGGCAGTGGGTATCCAGGCTTGACGGTGGGGCCTTTGCCAGGGAACTGCCCTCTTCTATCCAGTATTTCCCTGTTTCCTGTCTGTATAATGATAGAGATTTATATCTTTAGTTTATCTTAATTTCTCATCTCTCTCTTGTATTTCCAGATTTGTTTGTGTGTATATTTTAAATTTTTCATTAAGTAATTTTTTATTTATTAAAAAAATCCAAAGCTTAAAAAATATAAGAAAGAAAATGAAAAATGACCCACAATTTCTTTGTCCTGTTAACATTTCTTGACATAAAAAGTAATGCATATGTTTTGTTGGAAAATTCTGACAGTACAGAAATGAACCAAAGCAAAAAGTAGATGCCTCCTTGCCTTCTCCTTCATATCTTTAACTTTAGCATTTAATAGTCTACTATGTTTTATGTGACTACTTACCTTCTTCATTAGACTCTAAACTCCTTGAGGTTTGCCTCCATAGCTTTGCATCCAGTGTAGTACATTGTAGATGGTGAACTTACAATAATGTTTGCATTGTTGTATTCACATGTTATTTCTAAACATTTTTATTTAGACAGACTTTGTAATGTATATGGCACATATATAGGTAAACCTAGTTGGTTTGTATATGTAGAGTTGCATGGAAATGTCTGATTGTTCTAGGCTTTGGAAGAAGGAGACCTTCTGGCCCAGCATCTTAGGATTGTAAGGAGTAGAGATTCTCTTGACTTTCCTTGTCCTTTGTAGAAAGGCTATAAATCATTGTGATTTTGGAGAAACTATGACTTACGTCTCGAGAAAGGGAGGGATGGGCCCCCTTTCATCTCCGTCTCTTTTTCTCATGGGGCCTCTGTTTTTCTCTATCTGCTCATTATCCTATCTTTCATAATATGCTTCCTTCCTTTGCTCACTCACGTGGCCCCTTTCCCAGAGGGTCCCTTCTGCCCTGACTCTGCAGGACCCTCAAGCTCAGTAGCCCACAGATAAATGACAAAAGTCTCTAAGTATACCAGCTCCCAATGCTAGGAGAGCACCCAGGTTGGCCTAGTTCTCTTTTCTATCAGACTGATGATACAGGGTGTCTATAGGTGGCCATGCTTGTGCCATGTGTCTACCTCTGGACCAGTTAAACATGGCCATGGGGTAGGATCATGTGGTTAGAACCCGATTAGGCCAGCTCAGCAGAGCTCTGGCAGGAAAAGGAGTCCCTCACGGAAGTGTGCAAATTTTAGAGTAAATCAAGTAATGAGCAGTTAAATATGTGGGGGTGCTTAAATAAATAAAGACTTAGAGGTGAACTGACAGCTTCCTTGATTGTTCAAAAAGGGTTATTCCATGGATGAGGAGGCCTTTTTTTCTGAATAGCTCCAGAGAGTATAGCAGGAATGAGTAATTAGGAGTTAAAGTGAGGTGCTGAGTGTATTAGGAAAACAAACCCTAATAACTGTGGATAAATGGACTCCCTCTTGAGGTTGTGAGTTTTATTCACAGAAAATGTTTGAATAGAATGTGTATGAGCTCTTTTGATGAGGGATTTGTGCATTTGGAAATGTTTGGATCCAATGACCTTGAAAAGTTCTTTCCAACATTTGCAATTCCAAGAACTTACTTCTTAGGGTTTCTTCTCAACTACATTCACAAAACATTGAGGCAAACACATGTGCACCTCTGAGTTTAACACCTGGCATGTGGCATTTACACAATTGAAGAGCTCTTCCTGATTTGTGCCTCCCAATTTGATTGCAGTATCATTGGAGTCTACTTAGCCATCTGGATGTTGCTACCTCCTGTCTCCTGGAGTGCTGTTGCATCCAGCTAGGTTTGGTAGCCTTGGGCTCCTTTCATTTTCCAAACAGTGAAGCAATTATAATACAGGAAGCAAGAACAAGGCTGATGACAAAGCCACCCTTTTCTTAGTGAGAGCAGAAGAAAAGCTTGACTGCCTGAAAAGAATCTACTAGTGATTTTCAATCACCGAACTCATTGCTAACTAACATTGTAATTAGAGTTAAACCATGAAAGCCAAGATTTAGGAGACCATCTGGTCTGCTGTTTGAAGAGAGGAAGAACATTCCAATCTTGGAGAATGGAACTGTTGGGGCTCCTGAAAATGACCTTGTACTTTACGACCTTGTACTTTACTTGACTTTTTTCTGTTCCAATCTCCTCTGTGATGGATGGCAAATGCTGTGCTGAAAAAACACAGATGTTGTCCAAGACCTTGACAGAATGGGTTGCCTCCATTCTCTGGCTTGAATCCAGCAGCACCAAATCCATGACCATTTTCTGAAGGCCTATTAAACACAAGGTACCATGCTAATCCCTGTGGATT
Organism: Cacajao melanocephalus; assembly: GCA_963573385.1. Classification (NCBI taxonomy): domain Eukaryota; kingdom Metazoa; phylum Chordata; class Mammalia; order Primates; family Pitheciidae; genus Cacajao; species Cacajao melanocephalus. The sequence continues at coordinate 82,912 of CAUYLG010019694.1, forward strand.
AAAAGCATATGGCTCTTCCTTTGTGGAAACTAGAATCTAATTGGAGAGCAAAACATAAATAGTTGAACAGTTGAAATGACAAATCCGAAGAGGTTGAAGGGCTGAAGTAGAGGGACCCTAGTGATGTATGCTTTGAAGACTGAAGGGATAACATATAGAGATGTTAGCTGGGCCTTACAGACTTGACAGGTCAAAGTGCATTCAAGGTTAAATAGAGCCGTCTTGTGCAAGGCAAGTTGCTGAAAAGCCAACACCTATTTGGAAGATCTCCAGTGTATCAGTTTGAGGAAAGCACTCTCATGGGATGTTAGATTTAGCTCTCTCTCCTGGTAGACAGGGAGCTAAATGATTCAGTTATGTATCCTCAGCATTTTGTAAGCTTTGAAAGCAATATTTCAAACGCAGTTCTGTTCTGCGTTACTGCCTTTGCCTTGAGGTACAGACTTGCACCATTTATGGTAATTTCCTGACATGTGCTTTTCTATCGAGCCAAGAATTTGCCTGCCTCTAACACTCATTTTGAAGCCTAACTTTGACCTTGAGAATCATAGGTTTCTTTAACTTTTAAGTTCACAGGTACATGTGCAGGATGGGTAGGTTTGTTAAATAGGTAAACATGTGACAGGATTTACCTATCACATATCATCCCATCACCCAGGTATTAAGCCCAGTATCTATTAGCTATTCTTCCTGATGCTCTCCCTCCCCCAACTCCTCCCAATAGGCCTCAGTGTCTGTTGTTTTCATTCATGTGTCTATACGTTCTCATCATTCTGCTTCCGCTTATAAGTGAGAACATGCGGTGTTTGGTTTTTTTGTTCCTGTGTTAGTTTGCTGAGGATAATAGCTTCCAACTCCATCCATGTCCCTACAAAGTACATGATCTTATTCCTTTTTGTGGCTGCATAGTAGTTCATGGTATATATGTACTACATTTTCTTTATCCAGTCTGTCTTGATGTGCATTTAGGTTGATTACACGTCTTTGCTATTGGGAACAATATTGCGATAAATATACGTGTGCGTGTGTCTTTATAATAGAATGATTTATGTATTTTTTGGGTATTATGCCCAGTAATGGGATTGCTGAGTCAAATGGTATTTCTGTCTCTAGTATCACCTTTTTTTTTTTTTTTCTGTACCATGGCCATTCTGGTATTCGAAGTCTACTATTACACCTCTTCTGAATTTTGTCTCTCCTCAGTTAACCATCTACAATTTCTCCCTGTTTCTTGTAATATCACCCTCACTGTTTTGCTTGCCTCAAGCTACTGTGGATGGCAGTTTTGCTCAGTTTTGCACCTATGGCAAGATAACTTGGGGTATGGACGACCTATGTTTTTGACAGGTCAATTGCACTTCAATAAGTGTAATCACTTATCTTAGGAGGAACTTTAGTCTTTATTGGAGCTCTGTGAGCTGTGTTCTTCTTGCGGTGCTGACTAGAAGGGTCAGAACTGAAGCATCTGTATCAGAGAGGGCCTTGAAGAAATAGATCCCTATTTCCTGTACCTGTCTTCTTTCACCTCCAGTCTCTTTTCTATAGAAAGAACACACAAAAAGATAGCACACACATCTCTATTCAGTCTGCAAAGCATGATGCCTTGCTGTGAGCATTTGCTTTCTAGATAATGTCCACTGTTTTATAGGCATTTGCTTATGAAGTTATTCAAGCAATTAAATCATTCATTTGCTCATTTATTGAGCACCATACATAACAAACGTGCTACAGATGCAGATTCAAAGTAGAGTCTGTATCCTTAAAGAGATTACAGGCTTAATAGAGATCGGCTCCTAGATGAATGGATTGTAGTTCAGTGGGTTAAATGCTAAAAGTGAGCATAGCAGCTAGGTGCCATATGCCTGTAATCCCAGCACTTTGGGAGGCTGAGGCAGGTGGATCACTTGAGGCCAGGAGTTCAAGACCAGCCTGGCCAGTACAGCGAAACCCCATCTCTACTAAAAATAGAAAAAATTAGCTGGGCATGGTGGTACATACCTATAATCCCAGCTACTCAGGAGAATCACTTGAACCCAGGAGGCAGAGGTTGCAGTGAGCCAAGATCGCTGCACTGCACTCCAGTGTGGGTGACAGAGTGAGACTCTGTCTCAAAGAAAAAATAAAATAAATAAAAATAGTAGAAACACAAAGTAGGGAGTGATGAAGTGGGTAGTACTGGAGGAGGTTGGGAGGACTTACTTCCAGAAGATCATAATGACTAGATAGTGTATTGAAAGCAGGGACAGGGCCTTATTCATCTGTTTTAGCCTCTTCTAGCATAGTATCCAACATGTTATAAATGCCCAGTTAATATTCATGGAAGAAGCTGAATGAGTTACTGTCTTCTGTTAAAGCTGGAGCTACTCTTCTTTGAAGTTGTATTCAACCAGCACAGGGTTGAAGAAAAAGAGCCCAAAGAGGATATCCCAAATTCTGGATTTTTGCCAGGAGAGTAGAGAAAGAGTCCACCAAGTTGAGTTCTTCAGCATGAAAAATGCCATATCTTCCTGTAACTTAGTGTTTCGACTTGCAGCTTTCTCACATCTGCTGGGAACTGGCACTGGGGTTCTGGAGGCCACCTGTTTCCCAGCATTTGGTCCTGGGGAAAGGAGAGGAAATGTGTCTGTTCTTATCAAGTTCCTCCCACTTCTCTCCCCATGGGAGACTCTCTCCCTGCATTCCTGATGACTTTCAACTCTCACTTCACTGGGTAGTGACAACTGAAACATGCTTGTCAAAAGCCGAAATCTCCAGCTACTCAACTGTTAGCTCCTTGTGTTATGTGCAAATTACACAACCACTGGGAAAATGCCCATTGCCCTATACGGTGTTTGGGTCTTACTCCCTCAAACACCAGAGTAAATACTGAAATGTACAAAACTTTATATGTACATTATTCCATTAATTCTGTGACATAGTCAGCAGAGGTGTCCTCCCCTCCATTTATAATGATGAGTCTATGAAGAGCTTTGGTTTCTCAGGATCATATTGTTGTTAAGAATTGAACTTGAACCCAGGGCTTTAGTTTTGTTTTTTTTTTTAACTTTTATTTTAAACTCATGGATACACATGCAAGTTTGTTATATAGGTAAACTTGTGTCATGAATGTTCGTTGTGCAGATTATTTCATCACCTAGGTATTAAACCTAGCACCCATTAGTGATTTTTTCTGATCCTCTCCCTTTTCCCACCCATCACATTCCCCTCTATGTGTTAATATGTGCTCATGATTTAGCTCTCATTTAGAAGTGAAAACATGTGATATTTGGTTTTCTGTTCCTGCATTAGTTTGCTAAGGATAATGCCCTCCAGCTCCATCTATGTTCTGCAAAAGACATGATCTCTAGTTTTTGTTATTATTTTAAAAATAAAATTTTCCCTTGGTTTTGAAAGGTACATATACTCACTATAAAAAATCTGGATAAAAGAAGAAAAGTTACACCATGACAACAGAGATTGTTGCTATTAACAGCATGGATTTTCTTCTGGTCTTTTTGTTCTGTGCCCAGAAATATTACAACTATGTGCACGTACACGTTTATTTGGATATTGGAATCCTGTTACACCTGTCATTCTATACCTTGCCTTTGACTTATTAGAATAGCATTCATTTACTTGACATGCATCTCCTACATGCCAGATGTGAGCTGAGTCCCACAGTCAGGTGGGGACACCGGCATTCAACAGATAATCACAGTAATAAATGCAGAGTCAGGGACTGTGATAGTCACGTGGAGGAAAAAAGACAGGAGGCAGGGAACGAGGAGATCGATTTAGACTGAAGAGTTAGGGAAGGGCTTTCTGGGAGAAGAGACACTTAAAACTGAGTCCTCTAGACTGAGCAGGCTTTTGCCAGGAAGTTGGGGCTGGGGTGCAGGCAGCATCCAATTTGTGGGCTACAAGTGAAATTCTAGAGCCAGCAAGAGCTTTCCAGGGCTGAAAGGTCCCCGTGGCAGGTGGGAGCAGAGCAAGGGAGAGGAAGCTGGCAAGAGGCAAAGCTGGAGAGAAGACAGGACCCAGAGCCTTAGGCCATATAAAGGCTGGGGGGCTTCATCCTCATACCAAGTGAAGGCAGTGAAGGGTTTTAAACAAGGGAGGAACCTCATCTGGTTCACTTTAAAATGAACACTTAGGCTGCATGGGGGACAGGGGAGGAGGGATTTAATTTAATTTAATGTATCATCAAATACACATTCCGTTACACATTTTTAAATGACAACATATTATTCTATTTTCTCAATACACTGTGATTTTAAAAAGTCCTTGGTTTGGTGATATTGTTGTTATCATTTTGGAGGTAGCGACCCTCCCTACAGTAAGTTATTGTGCATAACGATGATTGCCTTTGACAAAATCCCTAGAGGGGAACTTGTTGGCTCAGAAGGCATGCACTGTTACAAGGCTGTTTTTCTACATTCCTAAATTGCCCCCTAAAAAGGCTGTATAAATTTTAGCTCCCCCAGGTAGGGAATAAATGCACTGATTTCCATATTCTATGGCCAACTCTAATTTTTAAAAAGTCCATGCCATGAGAAGTTAAGAAGGAGATCTCATTTTAATTTCTATTTCTTTGATTACTAGCATGAGAGAACATTTTTCATAAGCATATAAGTCATTTACAGTGTTTAAATTGCACCTGACCCCACATATCTATGTTTTGGGATCAGAGCGCCTTCTAGTATAGCCCTCACCTCTTTAGGATGTTTTCAAGGGATTTCATGAGCTTTCCAGGCCAGGCTGACTCTAGCTCCAGGGAGACCGTCTTCAAGGTTCAAAGATGCTGACAGACATAAATGACCATTGCGGGAGCAGGAGACCTAGGCATTTTTGTTTACCACAGAGACTCATACAAAAAGGACAAAATAAATAAAAAAATCCTAAGATAGAGATATTCTTCATATTCTTCCTTCTGTTAATACATAAGACGACTGTATGCTTTATGTATTCAACTGTTTAGATCAGTGGCATCTGCTGAAAGTAGGAGTCCTGTATGCAATTCAACATTTTTAGTGCCATAACAAGAAAGAAATGTGGGGCCAGGTGCAGTGGCTCACGCCTGTAATCCCAGCACTTTGGGAGGCCGAGGCGGGCGGATCACGAGGTCAAGAGATCGAGACCATCCTGGCCAACATGGTGAAACCCCGTCTCTACTAAAAGTACAAAAAATTAGCTGGGCGTGGTGGTGCGTGCCTGTAGTCCCAGCTACT